>VWZO01010227.1:105494-120559 GCA_013396975.1 Bucco capensis
GGATTTTTTTAGGTGAGACACAGCATGCGCAGAGCTGGACCCAACCTTTAGTCCTAACGTTCATCTGCCAGGGCCTAGCAAGCTTGGATGCTGGCAGCCAAGTCGTTAGGACAGAGGTTTTATTAGAGTGTCCTTCTCTTAGCTGGAAGGCCTCACAGGGCTAAACGAGCTCCATCTGCCCGGGTTTGGAATCAGAGTTGTCCTTCTCCTAGGATGACTGCCAGAAGGCTAATGAGCTCATCCTACCCATCCAAGGATTCTAGGAACATGGGTATCACTCCCCACACTTTCCCATGGGCAATGAGTTTAATGCTCCCTCTGCTGTCAGCACAGTTATGGCACCAGGGGCCACAGCAGACCCCAAGGGATTTTCAGACTGTGCCTGGATTTCAGTAAGTACTATCAGCTCTTTCACTACAGTAAGAGTTAACAGAGCTATTTAGTGACTTTGGACTCATTCTATAAACCATGGAGAATAATTTTGTCTGATCAAGACCTCCAAGGCCTTGCAGAGGGACTAGTGCTCCACTATGTTGGGTGCCATTGAAATACAACACAAAATACCACCCCTATTTCAAAATAGAGGGATATACACAGCTGGATGTGAGCCACTAGACTATTCTGAGCCATCAGCAGCACACAAGTGGCTAACTTAACCTTATTAAACTTCCTGAGCCATTTCAGAAGTGCAGGAGAAGGACTGTTTCAAGGAAGGATTTGAAGGAAAAAACTGAGCTAGCACTGTGAAAATTCAGGGATGCTCCTTCCAAGCATGACAGGACACACAGAGTGCTACTTAGTTTGTTCTGGACAAAACCAACATCAGGCTTTGTGTTCCCTTGCTTTAGATCAAGAAAAGCCAAGCTGTCCTGTTTTCAGGACAATAACAACAATGTGAGCAGAGTGTTATAACACAGCATTCATGATCAAGCTGACCAGTTGTGGCAGTGCAAGTGAAAGGAGAGATTCCCTTGTTTCCAAATGAAATTTGGAAAGAAATGCACAAAGTGGAGACAGATCTACAATGTTTTCCCACACCCACTGATACTAAAACTGGATAGGACAATCTTCATCTCTCTAGTTCTATTGCCTTTTATCCCTGACCTTCATAGCACAGATTTTGGCATGGAATAAAGCTAAATCAAAGGAGTCAGGCAATAAACTCTTTTGTAGGTGGTAGAGATGCCTTGAGCACTGCCCTTCCTGAAATAACATTTTATCCCAACTTTTGCACTTACTTGAAAAGCCAGAAAGCTGGCAGAAACAGCTCAATATTTACTCATACACCCCTAGTTTATTAGGAATATAAAGAATCTGTATTGGTCCTGGACTCCCAGTTATTGGACAATAATATCTGGCTGCTAAATCTAATCCATAGTTCACCTTTGGGAAGTGCAAGGCAAGATGTTGTCTTCTAGCTAAACCTGGATGAAGTCCCTAGGGAAACATACCCAAACCAACAGAACTTCAAATCATTTTCCTCATTGCCTATGACACAAAAGGAAAAACAAATAATAAACTGCCTTGGATTGGTGATACTATTACTTAAATTAATGTAAAGTATCAAAGAGCATATCTCATGTCAAAGGCATGAAATGTGATGTTTACTACACAGAGGATTGCACTGGAGCTTGGGCTGTAGAAAGGACTGGCAAAGGATGGTGGGGTTTCATCTGGGTAACTTCTGAGTAGTACCTGAGGAAAGTGTGGTGGACTCCAACATGCAGCAATAAAGAACATGGCAAAAGGAGTCACAGTGCACAAGAAGAAAGCAGGGAAAAGGGATGGCAAATGCCCATTCAGCACTTCAGGTGCAGAATCTCCTTAAAATTCCAGAGGGAAAGGGAAAGGAAGGAGAGAAAGAGAGAGGAGAGGAAAGGAAAGAGAAGAAGTAGAAACTGGCACAACTTGAGGCTGTTTCCTCTTGTCCTATCACTTGTTACTTGTAAAAAGAGACCAACCACAGCCAAACCTCCACATTTGGCAAGTTGGTGTGTACAGGCATGAGCATCAAGGATGGGGTCCAGCATGAGGACAGGCTGAGGGAGCTGGGATTGTTCAGCCTGGAGAAGAGAAGGCTTCGCAGCAACCTACTAGTGACCTTCCAGTACCTAAAGGGAACTTCCAAGAAGGCTGGAGAGGGCCTGTTCGCAAAGGCCTGCAGTGAAAGGACAAGGGACAATGGTTTTAAATGGGAGAAGAGTAGATTTAAACTGGACATTAGAAAGAAGAAGTTCCTCCCCACGAAGGTGGTGGAACACTGGAACAGGTTGCCCAGGGAGCTGCTTGAGTTCCCATCCCTGGAGGCATTCAAGGGGAGGCTTGCCAGGGCTCTGAGCAACCTGATCTAGTTGGGGATGTCCCTGCCCACTGCAGGGGGGTTGGACTAGATGAGCTCCAGAGGTCCCTTCCAACCCAAACCATTCTAGGATTCTGTGATTCTATGAGGGCTGGCCTGTGAGCTATGAAGACAAACATCCTGAGTCAGCAGACACTAAATAAAGATGAGATTCCAGTGATTTAAGTGGACATTGGCCTGGAAAATATGGCACTTTGTATCCAGAGACAGCTTTGGGACAGTTCAGAAAGGCTTCAGGAGATGTCCTATAGGCATCTCCTCTGTCTCCTCTCATGGAGCTGCAGCATCTGACAGGACCATCCATCCTGCAATGCATTTGGGAACACACTCATACTTCAGGAGGGGATCTGTGAACACTTTAATTCTGTTAAGACCAAAAGAATGCTAAACAAGGATAATAGTCACCAAAAATTCCACACACACACCCCCTCCCAATAGAGTCCTAGAAATCCTAATTTACTGACTGGTAGCTCATTTCACTAAATAGAAATACAGTAATTTAATAATCTGAGCCTAGCAGTTTTCAGTAAGGAAAATTAACTAATTCATTATCACTTCTAATTTGCTGAGGCATAGCTGCCATAGTTGTAAAATCAGCAGGTTCAGAAAAAAAGCAAGTTTTTAATGAATGTTCCTTTCTCCCCCCCTTCTTCCCAGATACACAAATGATACAATTCCTTAGCTCCCTCTAGTGCCAGTCCCGAAAATAAATCCCCCACTAACGACTCTGCTTCACCAAGGTAATCAGAGGAGCAAATTAAAAATTCACCAGGCAATAATTAACTGGTGAACCCTCAAAGGAGGCAGCAAATTGCCACCAACTAAAGCTGAGCTCAACCAGTGTCACAATTACAAAGAAAGGTCAAATGTAGGCTTTTTTGCTTGCCTTTTTTTTTTTTTTTGCAATAACAAAAATATGACATCAATGTGCAGAGATTGTGTAGTTGGAACAATCAAGGCACAGATGCCAATGAAGAAAAGGAGCCAGGGAGCAGGGATAGCAAAGGTAGGAGCTCCATCATCCCTCTGTCATTTCCAATCCCATTATTAAAGATGCATTCATTTCTCTTTAATTCTTTTTTTTTTCAGTTCCAGTCTTTATTTCTAAGGCTCAATAATCTGCCTTTCAAAAGATACTCTAGCCTAAAAATACATTCTTGTTTTTTATAAGTCTTAAATGGTATCAAAACTCTCCTTTTTCTGTTCTGGATTTTAAAAGTGAGCATAAAACAGTATCATAGCCTGTTGCCCTGTTCTTAGACTCTCCCTTTGGCAGCTTCTTTTGGCTGGAAAATGTGCAGAGGTAGATCAAACTTTGGAATAACCCCATATAAGCACTCTAAAATAATTAATAATAATTGATCTAGCAGTGTGCTCTTGAGGCCAAGAAGGCCAATGGTCTCCTGGGGTGCATTAAGAAGAGAGTGACCAGCAGGTCAAGGGAGATTCTCCTCCTCCTCTACTCTGCCATAGTCAGGCCACAGCTGGAGTACTGGGTCCAGTTGTGGGCTCCCCAGGTCAAGAGAGAAAAGGAACTACTGGAGAGAGTCCAGCAGAGGCTAGGAAGATGCTGAGGGCACTGGAGCATCTGTGGGAGGAGGAAAAGCTGAGAGTCCTGGGACCGGTTAGCCTGGAGAAGAGCAGTGCTAGAGGTGATCTGCTCAATGCTGAAGGATAGGGGCAAGAGAATCAGGCCAGATTCTGCTCAGTGGTGCCCAGGGATAGGACAAGGGTCAATGGGCACAAACTGCAACCCAGGAGGTTTCATATGGACAGGAGGAGAAACTTGTCTGCTGTGAGGGTGCAGAGCCCTGGCTCAGGCTGCCCAGAGAGGTTGTGGAGTCTCCCTTCTGTGGAGAGATTCCAAAGGCACCTGGAGGTGATGCTGGGCAACCTTGTGTAAGGACTACTAGCTTTCTGCAAGCATCAGCCTTAGAGTGTTCTGTAGAAAGTGAACTAAATTTATAGATTCCTCAAAAACACTCAATTCTTGTTAAGGATGTGAAGGAAAAGGTAGTCTCTCACCTCCCAGTGACCTGATCCAGACTTCAGTCTCCCATTGCTTGGCAGGAAAGCCAAGTCTCAATTCCAGCCTGAGGTGGCCTCACTGCAACTTCCACATATTACTGTCAGCAAAGTCCACAACTGAACAAAACATCCAAAGAGCAGCCAGCATCTTTCCATTCCAAAGCAGCTCAGAAGGCACTCAGGTCACCTCCAAACCATCAAAGACAGGAAGGTTGACCTCCTTAAACCTCACCTCATCAGGCTCATTTCCAAACAAAGCTGTTCCTATTTGTAGTCATCCTGTGAACTCCTGTCAGCAAGTTCATGTTCTCCTTCAAGTGTAGACACTGGAAATAACAGCAGAGCCCTGAAGGCCTCTTTCCACCAGCTCACTGTCTCTGGGTGATAGTCCTCTTTTGTAATTCAGGGCTTGCATTAAGCTTCTGGGAGGGCTCATGTGACCCAGCTGGCTGGGAAGGTCCTCAGGGGGCCTGAAGGTCCCTGTGTCACTGAGCCAGGGCTGTGTCCCTCCTCGCTGCTGCTTTTGCTTGCAGACAAACGTTCATGTTCTTGGCTTTACTGAAAGATGTTTCAAATAGCATGTCTAAGACATCCTAAAAAATCACTGTAGCAGCTGATGGAGTTCCTCACCTGCTTCCTTGGAGATTCTTGAGTAGAAGTCACCTGGGAATACAAAAAATATTTTGTTTAAACAGGTGTTGTCTCATAGACACGACATTTTCTTCTTCTCCCATTTCTTCTAATGCAAAGGGTGATAGAAATTGATTTCAATATCCCACTAAGTGTCAGTAGTTCTATCAATATCACCCAACAGCATCTCTACCTCCTCTCTTATTGCCTTTTCATTGAGAAGATAACTAAACAGGGAGACAACCAAATTAGCTGCATGATATTAGTCTACACTGAGATTTTCCAGCTCAGCCATAAGCATCCCATATTGCTTCTGTTCCCTATAAAAAAAAAGGCTTAAATAAGTATCACTGCAGTTGAAGAACACTCCTTTATTACCTGTAGAGCAAAAGAAGAAACTGAAGCACTCATAAAAACAAATAAAAATGGAACTGTTTAACTCCAGCTAGTTTTTATCATGCATGCTAATGCTCCTGGACCACAGGAGATTTAGTATTAACACAAGGAGAAATCTCTTTGCAGTAAGGGTGCCAGAGCACTGGCCCAGGCTGCCCAGGAGGCTGTGGAGTCTCCTTCTCTGGAGACATGCCACAGCTGCCTGGACACATTCCTGTGTGACCTTGTCTAGTTGATCCAGCTCTGGCAGGGGGGTTGGACTAGATGATCTTTCTAGGTCCCTTCCAACCCCTAACATTCTGTGATAAAGTTTGATTTGTCTCTTCTTGGCAAGAAGGCAAGGAAGAAGTGAAGGTAGCATGTCCCTCAGGAGGAAAAGCATTAGTCATAATTCAGGTACCATCAGAAGGTTCAGTTCTTTGGCACTGCTTCGGGATGCTTTTTCCAGAGTGCTTATTGCAGGCACTATCAGAATATCTGGAAAAGATCCCCAAAATCACAAAGAACTTGTGTGATTTCATTAAATCTCTCCATTGGCTTTGGAAGAGACAATTCACCTAAGCTTCCCTTATCCACCTTCTTCCAAGCAACAGAAGTTGAGGGACCAGATCCCTTTCCCTGTAAGCTTATGTTCACCTCCTCATTTGCAAATCAGCAAATTATATTGGTTTGAAACAATTTACTAATTTCCCACAGATAGAGTGATCTGAAACTGTTGGAGAGAGGATTAGATATTAGGAAGACATTCTTTACTATGAGAGTGGTGAGACACTGGAACAGGTTGTAGATGTCCCATGCCTGGAACTATTCCAGGTCAGGTTATCTGGGGCTTTGAGCAACCCAATCCAGTTGAAGATGTCCCTGAAGAGACATTGGAACTAGATGATCTTTAAGGTCCCTTCCAACCTAAACTATTCTATGATTCCTTGCAATTTAAAGGCAGAACAGCCTGGAGGCTCTACTTACTCCACAATTTGAACAGCTCCTTTCCCTGGACCAGGTTCCCACTTAAAAACTAATCAACCAACCAAAACCTGATGGCATTTGGTAATAGTGAACTGCTAAAGCCTGCACATTGATATCACAGTTCTGTTCTCCAGGAGCTAAGCTGATGAACTGCTGAAGAGAATTCCATTAAAAAGAAAGGTGCATTCTAGATAATTTGTACAGCAATCATTTCCAAAACACATGATACTTCTTTCCAGCACTGCCACAGCACCTGCTGCTGAGTATAAAGATGATTAGCCACAGACTAACCCACTGCAGAATTATGAGCAGTCTAGAGTCGTGCAATGAAGAACTAATGGGAATTATGTAGATTGCATTTCCTTCCCTGCTGAAGGCAACCAACCTTCACCAGTGACAGCAGAAAAATGACAAACAGAACTCAGCTGTGGCAGAACAAGGCAGGGGTTTGATTCTATTCCCAAGTAGGTATCATTGATTACTGCAAGACTTCTAAGACACATGTTTCTCTTGCACATCATTGTGTGACAAGCAGGCCAGGATTCTTTTTAAAGGCATTTTAATGGCTCTAAATGCATAAATAACTACTGCTGGATGTAGAAAGCAGGAAGCATATATCAAAGAGGCTTTTAAGGATTCTAACGTGATCGGTAGGTAGCACAAATCAACAGCAATTGGCTTCCTTAATCTGATTAGAAGTGCTGCTTAAAACCTCTGCCTCCAGCAGCCAGCAGGTCTGCTCCCACTCCTCTTGCTGATGTCCCATCCCTACATTGGGATGGGCTTCCCCTGCCACTGTCCCAGCAAACCAAAATTGAAGGCCAGGCAGGGTTTGCTGCTGGAGTCACCAACACAAAGAGTTTCCCTGGAGCTGCCCAGCCTCAGGGGCCGCTGATGGTCAAATAAATAAAGAGCTGGTGATTGGAGTACTGTGTCCAGTTCTGGAGCTCTCAACACAGAAAGGACATGGAGCTGATGGAGCAGGTCCAGAGGAGGCCACGAGAATGCTCAGGGGCTGGAACACCTCTGCTATGAGGACAGGCTGAGGGAGCTGGGATTGTTCAGCCTAGAGAAGAGAAGACTTCGCAGCAACCTACTAGTGACTTTCCAGTACCTAAAAGGAACTTCCAAGAAGGCTGGAGAGGGCCTGTTTGCAAAGGCATGCAGTGAAAGGACAAGGGGAAATGGTTTTAAATGGGAGAAGAGTAGATTTAAACTGGACATTAGAAAGAAGTTTCTCCTCACGAGGGTGGTGGAACACTGGAACAGGTTGCCCAGGTGAGGCTTGCCAGGGCTCTGGGCAACCTGCTCTAGTTGGGGATGTCCCTGCCCACTGCAGGGGGGTTGGACTAGATGAGCTCCAGAGGTCCCTTCCAACCCAAACCATTCTAGGATTCTAATAGACCTCTGTTGCTCACCAGGGTGAGTTAAGGGGCAGGATCACCTCCCTCAATCAACTTTACAATTCAAATAAACACAAATAATATATGCTTGGGTTTGCTGTTTCCTTGGGGCTTTCAGTAACAAGGTAGATGTTTCTAGTCTGTCACAAGAGCAGCAACAATGAGGATTCTGTAAATCTGTCTTAAAAAATCAGTTATAGAGGGATTTGCAAGAGGAAGAAACATTTTTCTGCACATCAAGAGATGTGTAATCAGTGGTTTTCTTTTGTACTGTAATTGATGCTTCAAAAAAAGAAATTTCCTTGAGCACCAACATTTAATGTTTCAGGCTAGAAAAAAACAAATAGGCATAAGCAAAACCAAGCAGAGTTGAATTCTCAGATGATCAGCCTTGTTGCACAGGTCCTCTATGGTTCACTTGAATCAACTGAATACTGAAAATAACCTCTCTTGCTCTAAAACACTTCTAAAGTTTTACATCCATTGCATGATAAAAAAAAAAAGGTAAAAAAGAATATTTAAATGTAGCTTCAAAGAAAATTGACCAGGATACCTTTAAATTCATTTTTGTAAAGCATAATTTTTAAAAATAGCATAAAATAATTTACTGTATCACAGTTAAATTGTTGGTTCATGATATCTGCTTGTACCATTTCAGTTCCTTAAATACCTGCAATATTCCTGAAGTATTCCAGGGTTTAGACCACTAGAAATTCCTTTGCACACACTGAATATATGGACTGCTTACTGGAATGGAAATCCAAAGTGTGTTTGATTAATTGATGCAGTCACATATTAAAAACTTTTGCTTCTTATCCCATTAAAAGTAACACTAATGAGCAATGGATGTGACCTTCCAGTGGAAAGCCACATGTGCTTCAACCCCCTCAATATTTCCCACCCAAATTTAATCTTTATAATGGACACCTTAAAAGGAATCTGATAGAAAATACCAAGAGCTGCTCCAAAACTGAAACACTTAAGGAAGATTTTGATTAATGCCTCGTGATTAATCAATTGATTAATACAGTTTTCAATACAGATGTTAGGACACTGTCTACTTTAATCAAGCAGCCTGAAAATGGTGAAGACAAATGATCTATTTTTCTGTCGATTGCAAAAAGAAAGCCTCTTTTAGCTGGGATGGAAATTATTAGGCATCCTTTCCTTGCAGTGCCCAAATTTCCCCTTTTATTCAAAACCTTACAAATTAGAACTGTTGATCAGGTGTCATCCTTTTGGGGCAGGAATTTGGTGTAAACCTAAAAGTCATCACACATTCAGCCAGAAGAGTGCACTTTTTACATGAAATTGTTTAGGAATGCACTATAATCCATATTTAAAGTCCCTCTCCCTGCATATTTTTTTCTTCCCAGACCATTTCTAATTTGTGATTATGCTTTCTACCATACTAAAACTGAAATCTTTATTCCAGTCAAAAATAATCACCCCATAATTACTGTGACAAACTGCCCAAGCTGGATCATTGTGGCCATTTCCACTAATGATATTGTATTAGAATGCCTAGCAATAGACTTCAAATGGAAAATATAATTATGTGCATTAGTTTGTCTAAGCATTTATAAGATCACATATCCATCAGTTATCAGGTCTCATAAAAAAAGCCATACATCACTGTCACTGCTAGTTTTGCTAGGGGAAATGTGGGCTGTTAGGAGCTCAGCTTAGGATGTGTGGCTTAAATTTCACTTAGGCTGTTGTCCAGTAAATCCCTGTAAGCAGAACTCCTCTGAAAGAGGCAGGATTCTCAGCTGATGGCACAGGAACAAATTATTTGGCAGTCTCACCAAACATCAACTGAATGTTTAAGGTACTACTTAAAGCCTTCATCTGGAAGATCAGTTTAGCTTTACACTCACAGTGCCTAAATTTAAGTGGTTCCATACATCTTCACCACACATCTCTACGTCTTGTTTTGCAAAGCTAAGGCAACCTCTTTGCATTCCCAAGCAAACTGAGCATCTGACCCAGCTTCATCTTCCCAAAATTGCAGTAGCAACTACCTCAGTTTCTCTCATGCTCTTTATCTGCTTTGCTTTGGAAGACCTAAACTAAATGTTTTGCATCTCAAAAGTGATTTCACTTCAATTTACGATGCCCAATATCCAATAGCTCTGATGGAACAGCTGCCAAAACCCCAAAATGATATGATTCAAGTCAAAGCAGAAGAAAGGTGTGCCTGTCTGTTGAGATACTTAATTCATCTTCTAAACAAGGCCAGAGAAGCAATGATCCTTTCTCTGTTAAGAGTTATCACCATGATAGAAATGACACAGAATCACACAGAATCATTAAGGTTGGAAGAGACCTCTAAGATCATCGAGTCTAACCATCAACCTATCACCACCATGCCACTAAACCATGGCCCTAAGTAGAACATCTATATATTTCTTAAAACCCATCCAGGGATGGTGACTTCACCACCTCCCTGGACACCCCAGGCCAATGCCCAACAACCCTTTCAGTGAAGAAATTCCTCCTGACATCCAGAAAAGGTTGGCTATGATGTATGTCAAGGAGGATACATCTCCCAACTTCTGAAGTCATGTTATTGCACAACAAGAAGTTCTTACATCAGCTACTCAGAGAGTCTCCTGAGCTGCAAGGGATTCACAAGGACCATTGAGTCCAACTCTTGTCTCTGCACCCAAAAACCAGACTATTTATCTAAGAGCATTATCCAGATATTCAGTCAGAAGAATTATTATTCTATTATTACATAACAATGATGAGTGACTCTCAGGATAAAAAAAACAACTAACATTTTTCTTCCACTTTCTAGGTCATCCAAGCTGCCTGTCTGTGGTTTTAACCCCAGACTTCAATAATATTCTTTCTTTCTTGCTGGATTTTGGTGCCAGCATAAATTTAAGCCACCCAAAACAAGACTGTGTATCTGAACTGACAAAGAATAAATGAGTTGCATCTGGCAGAAGTGATGGTTGTGTCAAAGCCCTGTCATATCATTCTTCATCTTATAGATGCCTCTTTACTTGTGCAAAAGATAACTGTGATGACTGTTTTAATTATCAAGTTATTGCTGCAAAGGTTCTATGATCATCTAGCCTATGGAATAAAATATATTTTGGAAATGAAAACTGTCTTTCAGTGGGTAAGGTTGGGGAGGTTTTTAGGTTTGGTTTTAATTAATACTGATTTTACATGTTTAGAAAGAAAATCCACCAATTCAGACCAGAGAAATGTTGGAGATATGTTGTTTTTCCAGGAGAATTTTGCATTGATTTTTGTTAATCCTGCAGTTTGTGATGGCTGGGGTTTTATCTGTTGCTGTGTATTTTATATCAGGATGTTCAAATAATCTCTTGTATTTGATATTCAAGCATGTAACAGGAGAGATGTGAACTACAAATCCTCAAAGGAACCTTTCTTACACCTACCTGTTTTACCCCAGGAAAGGGCCAGGGCTCTATTTTGACAGATCAATAGGCTATGAAATTTCTGCCTCCTTATTAGCAGAATTAATTTTAAAGTGGCAATCTACATCCTAGAGAATTTGTTTCCTATTAAGAAGTCCAGATGTTTTTGGTCTCTCTCTGCCTGCCATTCCCACCATCAGAATAAATTGTATTTCCAGCCTAATGTAATAGATAAGAGATATGAATAAATCTCATCCAGTTCACTTGATAAAATTAACATGCTGATGATATTTTAATGTTCCCATATAATCAAGGGGGCATGGATCATGCCTCCACCAGTTCCAATGTAATTCTCTTCTTTAATCTTTTCTCAAGGAAAAAAAAAAATAGAGCATTAGAGAGGATTATGCAGTAAACAGTGATGTGCTGCACTCTTCAAGCAAGTTGTTTGCAGTTCAGTTGAATGGCTTTGCCCAAAGGTATTGCAGCAAAGCAACTCATCTACTGGAGTCTTAGGGTCAGAAGCAGTATTCCTGCAGTGCAAAGTGTGTCACTTACACATTGTAGCTTCTGGTGGAGAAGATCCACTGATGTGGAGAATGGTATTAACATAGCAGAACCACTCACCATCCCTATGACCTTAGAGAGAGGACAACAAATCACAGGCATAGCAAATCTAACTGACTTGAAACCTAAGGCAGTCAGACTTTGGCCCAAAATGCTGCAGCAGGGCAACCTGAAATAAAATTACATTTGAAGACCAAAGACAAAACAATTATTAGTATCTGGTTGGTGATTAGTATCTCGAGGGGGATTAGTATCTGGTGGAATTCATCAGGTAGAGGTCTCCAATGTAGTTGAAAGGGTTTAAAGACCTGTTTCCTGCTACATCATGATGCTGCTTGGATATCTAAGTGACTTCAGACTTCAGTGTGAGAAATGTCAGAGTGCATCCCCTTCAAATATTTGCAAGGGAAACATTAATCAGCTCCAGGACTAAATGGGACACTTTGAGATGGATAATGCTCTTTCTTTCCTCTTCTCTAAAGGATGCTGCTCCTGGCAGGTGCAGGACATTGGCCTTTTAGATGTAAGGAGCATCTTATTCAGGTAAGAATCAGACTATTTGCTGGGATTGTTCAGCCTGGAGAAGAGAAGACTTCGGGGGGACCTAATAGTGACTTTCCAGTACTTAAAGGGAACNAAATCAGTTATTCCCTATTCTAGCAAATCATCTTTGAAGAAGATGTAATATTGTCTTTAGCTAAACACACACAGAGAGAATTGTACAATAAAAAGAAAGTATCTTGCATCAGGAATGGAAGTTTCTGGAGGTCTTTCACTATCAGTGGGGAAACAACTGGTAGCTTAGTTTGATGGGAATATGGGGGGAAATGGAAAAAAGCACTTGCTGTATCTTTGCAAGTGGTCTGTGAGTTTGGCAAAAGCCTGCTGACAGGAAGGGAAAGGCAGATCTGGCAGAGAAATGGTACCACTGAAGACATGCAGCTCACTATTGGCCAACAGAAGAGTCAGAGACAATGCACATAGCAGCTGCTTCAAAGCACCTCAAAAATCTTCCTACTTCAGGAACATGAGGATGCTGAAAGTGTTCTTAGGAGTGAGGAAAGATTCTTAAAAATTCTTTCCATTTTCCCACTGATGACTGAATAGATTTGAACTTTCATCCTCTCATCTAGAATATCCTGAGCTTAGAGAGCAGGAGCAGAATCATGCCATGTCTATCAGAGCACAGGTTTCCTGCTCAGGGCATGGTGGGATCCTGCCTGAAATGTTACCAAACAGAGGTGTTAGGTGCCACAGAGCCAGAAATCTCAACCTTGTGCCTCCTAAGTCATCTCTTTCAAAGTGATCTAAGAACACTACACTCTTGGAGCAGCACAGCACATTTTAGACAACACAGAACCACTCTCAGCTGTCAGCCTATTTCCAAGAGATTGATGACTTTGAAGACCTCCAGTGTTGAGGGTAATGGTAAGGAGCTGCAGTTACTCAGCTCAAGTTGAGATGAAGGATGCTTCTTGCCAGGCTTGGTTATTGAATTTGAAAGACCTCATAGGTTTTGCTGTCAGAGTTGTTGCTTAAACCAGACTATTATAGGAATGAGTTAAAAAGGAAAAAAGTTTGAAGGAAAACCCAGATATATCTTTATGTTTTCCTTTTTCTTTTTTTTTAGGTTAATGCAGTGACAAAAAAAAAAATAGAGTTTCACAGCAAAGTGAAAACATAATCATTGTGGTAGATTCTTGTCTGTAACATAGGGTTTTTTACAGCCAAAAACTCCATAATGTAGAAGTAAGCTCAGGGCCAACATATTTTACTACACAAAAATTTACCCTAAGCAGAGGCTCACCATGACCTGAGATGCAACTTGCATATTGTATTTCATGGATTTCATTCTATTTCACAATGAACAGCATTCAACACCAGGTAAAAAATACTAAGGACAGAATGTAGACTAGAAATAAATGCCAAGTCAAAGAAACAATAGAAACCAGAGTGAGTAAAAATATCTAAATACTTTCTAACTTGTTACATTTGAAAGGTACAGAACTATAGCTCTATCATTGTCATTCTTGCTCATTTTCTGCATGCAACCATTTCTATTATTGAAGTATGATATGATACCAACCAACTGCCTTCCAAATCCCTCTTGTTCCTTCTCTCACCCACCAACCACTCCATCAGCTAATCACCTTGTAAATTTGGCTTTCATTGTTTAAGGTATCTTTGTAATCAGCATTTCATGCAACCTCTGCTAGAGTTTAAGGAGTATAAACTGGTAAAAATGTGAACTGGAAGATATGAGAGATACTGGAAGAGCAATCAGGTTTAATGCTTATGTGGTGAAGCTGGCTCTATGTCTGGAAGATTAGGAGAAATGTAGCTGTAAAAAATAATATAATATAGAATATGTATATATCTCTAGAGAGTGGTTTCATTGCAGTAGAAAACTACACATTGGTTAAATACAAATAGCAAGTACATTTTTTTACTAAGCACCAGGAATGCAGCCAAAAGAGTCTAGTAGAGCTGGAATGGAAAGTTTCACACTAAAAGAGATCACCAAATCCCAGCATCATATGGGTTGGAAGGGACCTCTGGAGATCACCTAGTCCAACCCCTCTGCATTACCTCTAAAATGGGCTCATATATTCAGGAAGTGATATATTGCTCTGACATCCTTCTTTCCTTCTCCAGCCCTACTTGGGGGACAGCCCATCCCTGCCTAAAGCCAGTTTTCAGGCATGCTCCTGGCAGACAGATGATATGGGAAGTACCCAAGAGTTTTTCCTTCTACATTGGGGTAAATCTTTACATATAAAGCAAAAGGCAAAGCTGCTCACCAGGGTTTTTTCCACCCATCTCCATGTGACAATGCAACATTTAATGAATCAATCAATGTAAAGTCTCTAGGCAGGAGGGTTCTAAACTTAACTGCCATAAGTAGGCATTTAATTTTGATTTACTGAGGTAGTTATTGCTTATTAATCGGATAACATTATGAAAGCTTAGCTCCTGTATGTCAGTTATACATTAATTACTTGGTATAGTCAGAGACACTGAATAGCACCAGAAGCTGCTTCCTCATCTCTTGAATACATTTCATGGCAAAGAAAGAAGTTCAGGAGCACATTCTTCTATGAATTCCAAGGAAAAATAAATTGTAAGGTCTTCAGATAGAAAAGGGCTGCTGGAATTCACTAGTAGCTGTATGTCAAAACTGGCCACAGGACAAATTTCAAATGAATTTGGGGTTTTTTAGGGGAAGAGGAGAGAGGAGAGAGAAGAGAGGAGAGAGGAGAGAGGAGAGAGGAGAGAGGAGAGAGGAGAGGAGAGGAGAGGAGCTAGCAGCATGTCCCA
>VWZO01010227.1:120685-132928 GCA_013396975.1 Bucco capensis
AGGAGAGGAGAGGAGAGGAGAGGAGAGGAGAGGAGAGGTGGAGGAGGAAGAGAAATTCATCTTACAATTAGGCTGTGTGAAGATAAAATGAGGTAATCACAGGGCATTCTACATCCCTGGGAAAAAAAGCCCTTATTTATATTTGACCTTATTATGACTAAGTTAAGAACAGTTTAGTTGTAAAGCTGGACATCCAGCATTGGCTAAAATAGAATTTCTTCGTTTGGGAATAGCTTTAGTTTTGATCTAGTTGAAGATGTCTCTGTTGACTGCAGGGACTAGCTGACCTTGAAAAGTCCCTTCCAAGCCAAGCCATTACATGATTTTCTATTAGTTTCAGCTAGACATCACATTTAAGGTACTTCCTGCAGCAGAATATTAATCCCAAGGACTCATTTCAATGATCTCCTGGTGACACCCTAATGTGACCAGGTAATGTTGTTGTGAAAGGGGAGCCATTCTGCCTGGTCACTGCTAGATCTCCTTCCACATCTCCTCACCAGCTAGTCTGTTGTTTGGTGAGGAACTCAGCACTTCTCAGTGCTGGAGAATCATCCTGGAGAATGTCAGAAGTCATAGTCTGTGTCATATGGTGACAAACACAGTGCAAAATACTATTATCCCTTGTTCTGATGGTGATAATTAATCCCATCATCATTATCATAATGAGAAATCATGTTCAGAAAATGCTGATTGTAAAATAACACAAAAAAACCCAACTCATTCTCTGCCCTATCAACCTGATTCTTACTTTTGCTGTTGATTAGTGCACAGCATTCCAAATAATTTTCATGCCCCAATCCAAACTTTTCTAGTGTTCTTATATTTCCTTTCATGATTTCTTGAAATGTTCCACTCTAGCATGAAGTGTTAGGATTGCACTTTTGTTCATTAAGTTATGATGGATCTTTAATCAGAATCTCTTCCTGATTTTTCTGCCTCTCCCAGGGATGTGGTGAGACAAAGAAAGAAATTGAGAGAGACATAAATAAAAAGAGTGAGAGAGAATGAAAGAAAGAGAGAGAAGAAAGACAGAGAAACCAAGTGAATAGAAGAGTCACAGGGAACAACCTTTTTGAGGCCAACAGCTTGGATTTATGATTCTATACAAACACCTTGTACACTGAGTTTTCAAACAGGCTGAGAGTGCCCTTTGGTGTGAGCTGAACTGCAGCTTCAACCCAACCAACTGCCAGAATAACTGTTAAATATTATATGGAGAAGTTTCTTTTCATGCAAATAGTTTTTGTTGCAGCAAGTTCTGTCTTTGCTAGAAAAACAAAACAAAACCAGCAAACCCCACTCTTTTTCCCAACTTACAGTTTCCTAATACATGTTTCCCAGTAAAGTTTCCTTTAGAAAGAAAATTGTTTCTCCAGCACAGAGAAGGCACTGGGATTTAGCTCATCTTCCTCCCAGCACTCCAATGTGACTTTGGACAAATGGCTTTTAATCCCACATTGCCTAGGTGTCAGAACTGATCTCATTTAACCATTCTGGTAATTAATTTGACAGAAAATGCTGGTAGACCAATTACATGTTTTCTCATGACATGAATTTGGAAGGCACTGCCAACCCAAAGGAGTATCCAACTACAGGTGAATTCAATGATCTGGGGACTGCAATGACAGAGGGAGGAGAACATTTAGGAACACACCAAAAAAAATCAGGAATTTAGGGGTGAATAATCAGTATTTTTTTCTGGCAGCTTCAATTTACTCCTTGGAAATGGAAGAGGAAAGCTAAGATTCCACAATATGCTGACTAGAAGCCACTGCTGTAATGTACCCATGAACATACATGTGGTAGCTCCATGGTAGGACAGGACATTATAAATAGGAAAATATTCATTCAGTTGGACAAGTTCATGTTAGCACCACAGTGGGATTAATTAGTGCTTCAGATTGTTCACACACAGGAGGAAAATTCATCAGAATATGGAAAAGGGATGCTCAGGAAAAAGCCCAACCTCTCTTGATGAGAATGAAACAAAAAGGGCTTCATTTAGCACAGAAAAAAAAAAATGTAGGCTAGAGTTAAGACTATTTTAACTCACTAAACCATGTTGGTGCAAATGTAAACAAGCAGTCACTGGCTACAGGTCAATTTAGACTATTAAAAGAATATGTCTGAATGACATCTTCAGACAGGAGAAAGTTTCTCCAATAGTAGAAGTGGAGGCCAAAAAATTGCCTAAGTCACTTCACAAAGCCAAAATTCCATTGTATGCCTGGAAAAACTGGAGATTGAACTTGATAGTCCATACTGTCACTTGAGTACTTCAAGTCTGCTCAATGGCACTGGAGCTGAGAGCTTGACATCCTCACAGTCCCTTGAAAATCCCAAGCAGGATGAAAAGATGTGACTGCAGGAGTTGAGTGTATTGCTTTTCTTAGCACTTGTTGGGTCTGTCACCCAGGAGAGACATCTCCATTCCATATGTATCCTAACATAGCTCTATCAGTGGAGATGCATCAGAGATACCACATACATGCACCTATATAGGTAACCATTATGCACAAGAATGGACTTCAAAATGGCATCCAAATGTATATTTGAGATTCCTAATGTTATTATCACGTTAAACAATATTCATGTGTCTAACAGACCATGTTTCTCCACTTCCACTAGTTAGAAACACAAGTGACACAGTCCCTCCATTTTTCTATCCAGCCAAACAGCATAAAGAAACCAGGATCTTAAACTAATTTTTTCCTATGCTAAAATCTTCCATCTTTTGCAACTCACCCATCTGATTTCCATGATCATAAAGGACTGTATAATATTAAATTATAACAACAGCAATCAAAGGCATGGGGAGCAAGAGGATTCTCAATTGCAGCCCATGCATCACTCAACAGCATCACAGAAGAGACTGAAAAGCACAGCAATTCAGATAACTTCCTCCCAGGGCCCATTGTCTGTTTCACTTCCTAATGATGCTGAAGTGTCTCCATGATTAAAATTTAAAGGTTTCCCAGTAACTAAGTAATTGGTCCAAAAACTCCTTATCTAGCACTCACCATGAAGACTCTGATTTTAATATACCATTAATCAAGCTCCAGCCAAGTTTACTACTGATACTTTCAATTATAGAGGAACTAACTTTATTCTTCTCAGTGTGTCCATCAGAGACCAGTTCCTTGATTAGAGACAGAGCCTAAAACCAGATAAAAGGTTTGGGTTGGATGCACTTCACCAAAGGAAACTCTCTGTTGTGAGTTAAAAATCAGTAAACATAATTGGATCTCTCTGCTGCAGGATAAACTTCAGCCAAGTTTTGAGCCATACATATTATAATATAATAAAAAGTGATAAAATAATAATAAATATAGTAATGATAACAATGATTTCAAGTTTTATACTGTAGTAGTAATAATAAGATGGGATTTCATTAAATGTAAATTCAAGCAGTGGTGACTCTACCAGGCAAGTTGTAAATATCAGCACATTTCACACCACAAACACTGACACAAATGTGCAGGAGGCTCCCTTTCAGCAGCTGAATAGATCTACAGCCTTCAATAGGGCATCTCATGCTCTCAGTGCTGCACGTGCAGAAGTGATTGCAAGATCAGTTATCAGCAAATGATCCCCAGTACCATTTATAAGAATTCCAACAGATTGCAAATAGCTATGATTTGTCACACAACATCTGGGCTCTTCTCTCTGCAATCAAATGGACAAATGGAAATAACAATGCAGGCTGTGAATTCACAGCTTGGTTAAAAAAAAAAAACAATCAGAGGGAGAAGGGACCTATACCTTACCCTGCCAGAGTGATGGAATTTGCACAACACTGTTCGCCTCAGCAGTTGTTTGAGCTTGAGTCTGATTGTCACAAAACAAGGGTTTCATTCCAGAGTTATTTGCCCAGCTAGAGCAAATGCTTTGGGAAAGCCTCTGGCAAAGCAGGATTGGAGGTCCTGTCAGTGTGCTAGCAGCACTGACCTTCTGCATAGCATCAGAGGCAGCACGTTGGCATCACATTGAGATAGGTGAGGACAAGTGGCTAGGCAACATTGTGAAGTTTGACTTAAATATATCACTGAGATAATTCCAATGCACTTAGTTCTGAGTGTAACCAACCATTAGGTAATGAGGGTTTTTTTCTTTATCTATAAAACATTAAAGCACTCCCAGGTACACCTCAAAATGGTAAGAACTGTCTCAAGAGTGATACTGAAGGGATAGATAACAATAAACCTGGCTGTGATGTTATGAGCATGCTATAAAATATTTGGGTAAGGGAACATACTCCCTTTAGAATGATGTCCAAAAAACCCTAAAGATCTGGGGTGTTTTTTCAGACAATGAGCCAATCTGCTCCTTTGGAGTGCTTGAGCTCACCACAGAGCTCCTCTCAAAAGAATCCATCACAGCTTTACAAGCA
Source organism: Bucco capensis (assembly GCA_013396975.1). Classification (NCBI taxonomy): domain Eukaryota; kingdom Metazoa; phylum Chordata; class Aves; order Piciformes; family Bucconidae; genus Bucco; species Bucco capensis. The sequence goes on from VWZO01010227.1 coordinate 125,079, forward strand.
GAGAAGAGCAGACAACATTTAGGCAAGAAACTTAACTTTTTTGATATCCATCCAAAACAAAGTTCCTGGATTCTTACTGCTTACTCTTCTTTTAGATTCAAAACAAAGTTCCCAAATTTTTAGTGTTTCTTCTTAAGAATTTTTAGATCCAAGACAATTTTTACTGCATACTCTTCTTTTAGGTATTTTTACTGCAATAATCAGCATTGTAAAGTGAAATAGATAAGGCAGAAAGAAACCCTAAACAAAACAAAACTATGATTTTTCTTCTGAAGTTTCAGTTTATCCCAAACATGGTCACACCTTTTTTTGTCAAGATTTACAACGTTAACCAATTCTGTTCTGTCAAGCAGCAATTTTTTTTTTCTGGCAGCTCCCCTTTTGCATGATTCATGAACGACCAGTAAAAGGCTAATTGTTCAAATTAATTTGCCTAAATGACTAAGCAAGAGATAACAAAATTACATCTGCACTTGTTTGGCAAAGATTCAATAGCCACGGCCCCTTTACTGCCAGCTGCTTCCAGACAACACTCTTGCAGAAATTAAAAGCTACAAATATTAATTAATACACTTTTTTGGGGACGTTAATTTACACTGAAAGGTTCCGGAGTACAAAACTGCTGAGAAGATGAACCATGATAATTAGAATTAATGGGATGGATGCATGTTTTTTGCAGCTGAAGTTTGAAAAAAGCCATGAATGGAACTGGGAACTTGGAACTGACATCCTCATAAATCTCTGGGATAATGCTTGCTATTAGTATTAGAAGGATTAAGTGCTGTGGCTCCAGCGTTATCCATCAGATGACATGTTGGATCCCATCTGTCACTGCAGCAGCTAAGACATGAGAGCTGTCCTTGAGGAAGCCCTCGGAAAAAGCTTTGGGAATGCAGGGAATTGTGGGGTTATACAAGGAATGGCTCAAACTTTTGCTTCTCCCCCAGAAAGAATAGCCAGGTCTCTCTACATTGTCAACTTAGTGCTTTAACAAACACTCCAGCTATGGTAGCTAGAGTTAAGGAAGTTAAGCAAGCCTGAATTCCAGAGAAATCAGGCACAGGCAAATGTCACAGATTTTCATCTCTAACTCCTTTCTGCCTTCCTAAGTTGGATATCTCCTGAACTGATCTTTCCTGAAGTTCACCCCATTAATCTCACATATTTTAGGGCAGTGAGCACTGAGATAACAATCAGTTGTTACATGAACTCACTAATGAGAGCATTTACTTACTTCACAAGGTTAGCTGCACATTTACCATGATGCCAATCTCCTTCTACATGGACAGAACTTTGGTTTTTTTTCAGATGAATTTAATCCTGAAAGTTTGTCTGCCAAATTACCTTGAAATTTTGTCTTAGAGCTTTCCAGACTTTTGGGAAATGATTGCATTTTTACATTACATTTTTGTGAGACCCCCACCTGAGTACTGTGTCCATTCTGGAGCCCCCATTACAAGAAAGATATGGATGTGTTGGAACATGTCCAGAGAAGGGCCACGAGGATAATCAGAGGGCTGGAGCACCTGTCCTATGAAGACAGGCTGAGAGAGTTGGGGTTATTCAGTGTGGGGAAGAGAAGGCTCCAAGGAGACCTTATTGTGGTCTTAAGAAAGACCAGGCAGAAGAGACTGTCTTGGGAAGAAGTAGCTTTCTCATCCTTTTCATGGAAAAAGCCACACTGCAGTCTTCAAAGCCAGACAAAGCAGGCAAAATATCCCCAAAAACAAGCTTGCACATATTCCAGAGAGTAGGCTGCCAGGCTCCAGCCAGAATGTATTGTCCCTACAAAAAATCAAAATGATGCCTTCACAATTCCTCCGACTCCTAGAAGCTTACTTTCCCCACCCAGGCTGACCATGAAACCTTCTGTCCTCCTATGGGACAACCACAGCTGAAATCAAGCCATTTAGTTAAAAATTCAATGAAAAATGGCAGAATAACAACATTTTTGTTTTCTATTAAACTTTGTAAAGTAATGCCAAATGGAACATAGTTTTATCTCCATTTTCTAGCATACCATGTTCACGTCATTATTCCTTTACTCTGAACTGTTGCATCATTTTCCTCTTCTATAATAAGTCTGCTTCTATCCAGCTTTTACTCACTGATTTGCAGTGCCTTATCCAGTAGAAAAGCCTCAAAAATCATAGAATTTTTGTTGGAAGGGACCTTTAAAGGTTATCTAGCCCAAGGTATATGCATCTTTTAGATTATAATAATTATAATATATTATAATTATTAATTACTGTGAATTATAGTGTATGTGAATACTTCTTCCTCATTGTTTTTGTTACATTTATAGTCTAAAATAGTCACCTATATGGGTAGCAACCACAGAGCTTCAGGAATTAATTCTCTTTTCCCTTTCTGCACTCTGAAGACACAAGTGTTCACTCCTGCACAGAGATGTGAGACAAAACTGCTCTGCTGGCACACAGCTGCCACATGGAATAAACTGCTCCAAGAGGGTTTAAGTCAAGGAATATCAGTGATTAAAGAGAAAACTGAACAGGCTCACAAACCACAACGTAACAGATAACAGAGGGGAAGAAAATAGGAACCTGGCTAAAGCAGGGCACAACACAAAATCAGTTCCTAACCACCTAAATTGCTAAATAGAAAAATATAGTGGGGAGGAAATAAATCAACATCATTTTGCATTTCTGTAGCAGAAGAAATTCAAAGCACTTTATTGATGCTTCAAGGAGATATGATGGCTAAAAATCTCTATCATCACTATACTTTTGCAGACTGGACAAAAAAGCTCAAAGGGGAGAAATTACTTGCTCAAAACAACTCAACAGCAAAGCAGGGCACTGCCCCAGGTAGGCCCAGGATGGTGGTCCCAGTGCTGGTCCAGAACATTCCCAAAGTGGCACCCACCAGGCAGGAATGACCTGGGCACAGGGTTGGTTTTTTTCCCTTTCCTTGCAGCATGTGCAATTGGAGAGATTGCCAAAGATCACCCTGAGCAATAAGGAGCTTGGTACCCAGGGAATTTGTCTGGTATATAATTATCCTCTCTATGCTGTCTCATTAAAGCTAAGAGTAATTATGGTGCCTGGTTGACACCAGTTCTTCTAATATGGATTTTGTTTTCACTCTCTTTAACCACCATGCTGGACCTGATGAAACTTTTCAAAGTAGGCGGATGGTTTTGAAGATAGTTGGGGTTTTTTGTGGCTTTCATCTGCTCATAACATTAATTCCTGTCTGCTTCTGACACTCAAGTTCATATTGAGAACAACTTGAAGATGATCACCTCAATTACTAATTAATTTAGGCTGCAATAATAGGCCAACATTATTAAAAAGAGTACTTAGATTTGCATTTATGGGCCTTTACTGAAACCATATTTTTCTCTCCCTTTTTCCATCTTGCCAGTACAGGGCATCAACCTTCTGCTTTACAGATTTTGGTTGCTACCACAATGAAAACAAGCAGCAAAAAAAATCCCAGCCTGGCAGCTGTAGGGAATGAAGTCCTCCTGTTCTACAGAGAACAGACCTACCAAAAGGATTTAGAGTTGTGCATCAGCCATCCTAGTTCCCCCATGCCCAGTTCCCAATAGAAAGAGACACCAAGAGCTTTAGAAAGTGTGGCTAATTATACATCTCATCAACTGCTCAACTCTTCTATTCATGATGAGCACAAAGCACTTGTCTCTTCCACCATCTAGCCCCTTCCTGGGTTGTCCTTTATAATGGGCTCTTCTGTAAAGAGAGCTGGCTGGTTAAATATTTGAAGTCTGCCAGTTTAAAAGATTTAAAGTCATTTTAAAATGCAGACTAGATTTTGTGTGTGTGCCCTTATCATTCAAGGAAACCTTCACGATACTTCTTTTTTTAATTAAAAAAATCCCTTTGGGCTATGAATGCCAAGTTTTAGCCCAGAGGGAATTTTTATTGCAGATATAAACCCTTGGAAATCAGAGTATGTATACATATAGTACAGAGCCTGATAAACCCTTGACTGTGACACTGCTATAATATCTGATGACAAACCTGACAGATCACTTCTGATGAGAATGTGGAACCCTTTTTGTTTTTAACTTGACCCTGAAGACATGTCATAACATTTGTAATATCTGCAATAAAGTGTCAACTCTACTGCTCTAAGACTGCTAGAGCTTGGAGTTAAGCATTCAGTTTAGTGCTCCTACAGCTTTCAATTTAAAATAAAAAAGGACTCTTAATTTCCTTTTGGACAGTCCAGACCTAGTATAGCTATATTAATTTGTCTTGGCAAATATAAAGCAGTAGTGGGGAACATGACTACTGGAAAAGAAATCCAGAGCAATAGACACACCAGAATAAAATAAACCTATCTATCATCTCTATATAAATTTACAGTTCAGCAGAAATAATCTGAAGAAGAGACTGCAATAAAGCAAGTGTCAACCACCACCTCAGTAGCTAGGCTAATTCGATTTTGCTTGGTGGCCAACTCAAATTTCACTCTAACCTCCAAGCAACTACAAGTTTCATGAAGTATTTTAAGACCTTTTCAAGAGGGATAAAACCATCGATAATGTCTCTCATTCCCTGTATTCAGATGTGTTGCTTTGGAGATCAGTCATTCCATGAAGGAAATGGATCCTCCTGGGCTGGTCTCACCAACCCCACATCTCCCACGCATCATTTGGTCATGCTGTTGAACCACGTTAGGTCACCATGCCCATAAAAAGCCTAATCTTGCCCTGGATACAACATCTTCTTTTCTTGGACTGAAAACTGGTATTTCCAAAGATGCTCCATGCAGATTGGAACAGAGACAAACTGTGATAAACTTGTCCCCAAAATTAATAGCTCGATATAAAAGTAAGCACCAGGCACAACTCCGTGAAAGACAATATTTTGCTGCCACTAACAAGGGCTGATTTCTTTGTCTGTGTGTACAATAGGGTAAAAAACTAAGCTTTATTTCCCAAGAGATGAAATCCTTCATTTATTAGTGTAACTTCCTCAGACTTTATATTCTTGTGCATTGCAGGACTTGAGCAGTTGCCTCCTTGTAATATTTCAGCTTTTAAGCTGTTTTCTTGCCTCGCTGAGCTCGCATCAGCTACATCTGAAAGCTTGAGCACAAATTTACTTCGAATAAAGTCTTCAATTCATTTTCATGGCACCAAAAAGACAGCTTTAATAACTGCAATGACAAATAAACTGGAAATCATTCCAGGCCTTTTCACTTAACTGACAAGTAGAACGCGCTCATAATGAGCCGCAGGTTTTACGTTCTCTCTTTGACCATAATAGCTTCATTTAAGAGCGTCAGACCCTGACACTTCATCATTTATCTACATTATTTCTCATCTTCTTTCAAATAAATTATGGAATACTAGACTGAGCACATAAAAACAAAGTGACTTGTTATCTGTAAACAGCAAGATAAATTGTCCAGAAGTTCCTCATTTAGTTCCTTTGAAATTTAAGGGCAAGTTATTGGTTGTACCTTTTTTTTTCCTTCTTCTTCTTTCCCCAATCCCAATTTTTTGCATTTTTTCACAGCCATCTTCTTCTGTTGCCAGTGGCCTTTGTGCAGCCATCCAAAGGCTGATGACAGTGCAGAAGGCATAAAATAATTCCATTATCCCAAGGTTGGACAGGGTAGTGTAGAAGAAGAAAAAAAAAATCATCAAATAAACAACTTAACACAGATATTTCTCTCCATCTGTAAAATTCCTTGTTCGTAATACATCTTGTCATACTAGCAAAATGTGACACATCCAAAGTAATGAGCAGTGGGGCTGGAACTGTCCTCTCCTTTAGAAAGATAGCTCTGATATTTCCCATCAGCAAAGCCCTCCCCATCCCTGGTGCAACACATTCACTTGTCTTGGAGCTGTGTCGAAGGCTTGGGGTACACATTGATTTGATTTTGAAGTCATGTGATCTAAAATGCAATCAGCAAGCCTGCATTTACATTTTAATTATTAGTGACAAAGGACATGAAGAGAGGTTTGGTTTAACAGCCACACCTCCCACTGTGAAACATCCCTGAGTGGGTCCACCTGAGCTCCTAGGAGTGTGGAGAACCTCCAAGCCAAACCCTGAACCAAAAGCTGTGAAGTCATACCAGTGGCAAAGAGTCATCAGCACGTTTAGCCCTGCCAAGAGAGGGATTTCAGGGAAAACTATTCTTGTTTTAGAGGTGAGGAAAAAGAGACTTGATGTGTCTGTAGTTGGATTTTAATGGCTAAAGCCAACACCCTCAGTTTCAGTCCTATATAGAATCAGAATGGTTAAGAGTTGGAAGGGACTTTGAAAGGTCATCTAGTCCAACCCCTCTGCAGTCAGCAGGGACATCTGCAACTAGAGCAGGTTGCTCAGAGCCCCAAACAACCTGACCTGGAATGGTTCCAGGGATGGGACATCTATCACCTCCCTGGGCAACCTGGGACAGGGTCTTACCAACATCAGGGTAAAAAATTTCTTCCTTCTATCTAGTCTGAATTTCCCTTTTCTAATTTAAAACCATCACCCCTTGTCCTGACACAACAGGCCCTGCTAAAAAGTCTCTCCTCATCTTTCTGATAGGCCTCTTTAAGTACTGAATGGCTGCAAGAAGGTCTCCCTGGAGCCTTCTCTTCTCCAGGCTGAACAACCCCAAATCTCTCAGCCTGTCCTCACAGCAGAGAGCTTCCAGCCCTCACATCATTTTTGTGGCCTTCTCTGGACCTCCTCCAACGGTTTCATGTCCTTCTTAGGCTGAGAGCTCCAGAGCTGGATAAAGTACTCTAAGTGAGGTCTCACCAAAGCAGAGTTAAAGGGATAGAATCACCTCCCTCAAATTGCTGGCCATGAAAGACAATAAAACACCACCATCCTTGAGGAAAAAAGGGCTGACAGGAGCCTGAAAACCTCAAAGAATTGAGGACACCTCACCCAAGTGAGCCAGCTTGGCTTGAACTTGGTCTTTTGGTGGCAATTTTAGACTGAGCCTTCACTGGCTAATGCACTGAACTGAATTCAGGTGGAGATGTGTAGACACCTTGAGCAGTCCTTACTTCTACATGATGCACATGCTTGGTAGCAAACTGGACCTTCATCACCAGACTGAACAATCCATGCAGGAGTTGCTTAACATCCACCTTGGACCCATGCAAGTCCATGATTCCTCATGCCCAACCCCACAGCCTTTTCTTCTTTGCAGAAGAAAAGGGTATGGTGGGTGAAGGACTTCCTGAACACATTTAAGGGCAGACCTTGACCTCTTTGATTTTTGAGGTCATTTTTCATTCAGGCTCTTCCCTGGCCTCTCTTCTCCAAGCTGATGGTGCTGGTAGTGTGGGCACACAGCCATCTTGCAATTCAATCAACTTATCTGTGCAGTGCAGGCAACAATCAAAGACAAAAAGGAAGAGTTGAAGCTGAAGTTCCCATCAGCTGCAATCCCATCTACATAACATTTTAATTATATCTCATCTCCAGTGTAATAGGCAGAGATGCCATTTGATACAGCTTGCTTGCTTTTTTTTTTAGTTGAAAAATTAAATCTAACTAAATTAGCAAAAATAAAGTAGTAAAAGTTAATTGGGAATTATCTACTCCAAAATAACTCTTACTGGTAAATGCTTTGTGTGGTTATAAAAGGCTGATAAATATAATTGTATTTATGTAATGAGGATCATGTTTAATTTACTGTACTTGCTTGTTACACACCATTTTATGGAGGTTTCATATTATTGCTTGGATTGCCTTTAAAATAAAAATAAAATTAAAAAAAAAAGAAAAAATCTCAATCAAATGCAGCACATGGGAAACCTCCAACAGATTTTTGAACAAGGTAGTGATTAGCAATTTGTCCAGAGAAATATTCAGGATGATCTGCATCTGCATGACCTA
>VWZO01010227.1:133569-157335 GCA_013396975.1 Bucco capensis
TCTAGTCTGAATTTCCCTTTTCTAATTTAAAACCATCACCCCTTGTCCTGACACAACAGGCCCTGCTAAAAAGTCTCTCCTCATCTTTCTGATAGGCCTCTTTAAGTACTGAATGGCTGCAAGAAGGTCTCCCTGGAGCCTTCTCTTCTCCAGGCTGAACAACCCCAAATCTCTCAGCCTGTCCTCACAGCAGAGAGCTTCCAGCCCTCACATCATTTTTGTGGCCTTCTCTGGACCTCCTCCAACGGTTTCATGTCCTTCTTAGGCTGAGAGCTCCAGAGCTGGATAAAGTACTCTAAGTGAGGTCTCACCAAAGCAGAGTTAAAGGGATAGAATCACCTCCCTCAAATTGCTGGCCATGAAAGACAATAAAACACCACCATCCTTGAGGAAAAAAGGGCTGACAGGAGCCTGAAAACCTCAAAGAATTGAGGACACCTCACCCAAGTGAGCCAGCTTGGCTTGAACTTGGTCTTTTGGTGGCAATTTTAGACCGAGCCTTCACTGGCTAATGCACTGAACTGAATTCAGGTGGAGATGTGTAGACACCTTGAGCAGTCCTTACTTCTACATGATGCACATGCTTGGTAGCAAACTGGACCTTCATCACCAGACTGAACAATCCATGCAGGAGTTGCTTAACATCCACCTTGGACCCATGCAAGTCCATGATTCCTCATGCCCAACCCCACAGCCTTTTCTTCTTTGCAGAAGAAAAGGGTATGGTGGGTGAAGGACTTCCTGAACACATTTAAGGGCAGACCTTGACCTCTTTGATTTTTGAGGTCATTTTTCATTCAGGCTCTTCCCTGGCCTCTCTTCTCCAAGCTGATGGTGCTGGTAGTGTGGGCACACAGCCATCTTGCAATTCAATCAACTTATCTGTGCAGTGCAGGCAACAATCAAAGACAAAAAGGAAGAGTTGAAGCTGAAGTTCCCATCAGCTGCAATCCCATCTACATAACATTTTAATTATATCTCATCTCCAGTGTAATAGGCAGAGATGCCATTTGATACAGCTTGCTTGCTTTTTTTTTTAGTTGAAAAATTAAATCTAACTAAATTAGCAAAAATAAAGTAGTAAAAGTTAATTGGGAATTATCTACTCCAAAATAACTCTTACTGGTAAATGCTTTGTGTGGTTATAAAAGGCTGATAAATATAATTGTATTTATGTAATGAGGATCATGTTTAATTTACTGTACTTGCTTGTTACACACCATTTTATGGAGGTTTCATATTATTGCTTGGATTGCCTTTAAAATAAAAATAAAATTAAAAAAAAAAAGAAAAAATCTCAATCAAATGCAGCACATGGGAAACCTCCAACAGATTTTTGAACAAGGTAGTGATTAGCAATTTGTCCAGAGAAATATTCAGGATGATCTGCATCTGCATGACCTAAAAAAACCATAAGAGCATTTAGTAACAGGCTGAACACTAATGGTTCATGGCTTGACACCACCACACTAGGGTCTGGCATATGCAGCCTAAGGTTGAAGAGCTGCAGTGTTAATCTCCAAGCTCACCCCTTGTCAGATGGGCAATTACAGTTTAGTGCATGACAATGGAGTGATGCTTGCTCCTGGCAGGGCTGTGCTCTCAAAAAGGGGGAAATTTCCTACATTTTTTGCATTTAATCTTCAGTTAATACAATTTTGGTCAGATGTTTTCACATTCCAGAAGTCAACAACCTAGGTGTTGAGCATGAGATGGGACTTGAGATTATACCACTTTTCTCTTATTGTTATTAGAAGTTATATGCAATCAAAGCCTTGGCATAACTCCCCTGGTAAATCCCTTTAAATCCAAACCGCACTAGAGAACCAAAGAATCATTCTGGTTGGAAAAAGACCTTTAAAGATCATCATGTCCAACTGTTAATCCAATACTGCCAAGTCACCACTAAACCATGTCCCCCAGCACCACATCTGCATGTGCTTTGAATCCTTCCAGGGATGGTGACTCCACCACTGCCCTGGGCAGCCTGGGCCAAGGCTAGACAACCCTTTTGGGAAAGAAATTGTTCCTAATGTCCAACCTAAACCTCCTCTGGCACAACTTGAAGCCATTTCCTCTTGTCCTACCACGCAGCACTGAAGATCTGTACATACTCCATGCATGTTCATACCATTCACAAAGCAGAAAACATCAAAAAGGAAAGTAATATTTCTCTTTTAGGAAGTTTTTCTTTTTCAGGGTTATTTTGGAGTCTATATCAACAGATGTAATATAAACCAACCTAAAAACTCTAGCATTCTAAATCGTGAAAATATACGTAGCTTTGACTTTGAGTCAGATACATAGAATCACAGAATCATAGAACAGTTACAGTTGGAAGAGACCTTGAAGATCATCAGTGCAGCCTTTNTATTTACCTGCCCAGTCATAGAGTTTGCCAAATAAATTCAAATGTCAATATCTATATTTTTATTTATATAATCATATATTTATATTAAATTTTCTATTTATATTTGTAATGTATTATAGTCTTATGATTTCTGTATATTTGTTTATCAACTCTAAGTCATGGTGCACCACCCTGCTTTGAGAAGCAGCTACATCCATTGCTCCTGTAAACTTAGTACTTTTACATCATTGTGGTGTTGGCATACCTTTTTGGGAATGATCTCCTATTTACCCCATTGAGTACTTTAAACTCTGTGCATATAGAGGATATTGGGGTTTAATCTCACAGAAGTGTTTGAAGGGATAGGCAGCTCACTGAATCTAAGTCACCATGAGACAAGCGAAGAGTTTGGCAGCTAGAAATCACACACAGTCACAGAAGGTTGCAAAGACCTCTAAGATCATCAAGTCCAACCATACCTATCACTACCATACCACTCAACTATGTCCCTAAGTAGAGCATCTAAATTTCATCTAATGGTGACTCCAGCACCTTCCTGGGCAGCCTGGGCCAAGACTTAACAACCCTTTCAGTGAAGAAATTTCCCCTTGTAGCTAATCTAAACCTCCCTGCTGCAACTTGAACCTGAGATCCTCATGTAATTACAGCACAGAGGTCTGAAGACCAGCTCTCTCAAGTCAAGACTGAGAATTCCCAAGAAACATGTGGATTTTGTAGCTCTGGCAATGCTGCATTGCTTTGAGGCAAAAAAATCCAACCAAAAAAAAACCCCTCTCTTTGGAGCAAGCTGATTGGTAGCAATGACTTGCTGACTTTGGAATACCAGAAAATCATCATAAACTTTCAATTAAAGACAGGGCATGTTTCTCTCCAACTCCCCCACACATACTCTAGCTTGGCCTGGGTTCTGTGATTTCTATTGTGGATACATAGCTGCAAGATTTATTGTATCAGATTCAAAGTAGAGGCTGTTAATGTTGGATTCCATAGGGAATTTTTTCTTAAGGCTTCTTGGTTTTAGTTTATTTATAAATTATCAACCTGAGGCTTGTAAAAAGACAAAAAAAAAACGACTTTAAAGGACTTTCCCTTCTCCCACCACCTCCTTATTTTACTGACATTGTAATTTATATTGTTGGTATTTCCATAGGAGAAATCAACCAAGAACTACAATTGGTTGCATTATAACAGGAGCTAAACTGGGGCAGTGCCTCTGCACACAAGCTATTAACACATTTTACACTATTAGAGTGCCAACAATGAATATATCCTGCACCAAAACTTAAGAAAAAAAGCCCCAAACAAACAAAAAAAAGTAAACAAAACATTTATGTCTTCTATGGTAGTAAAAAGGCTGCTAAATGCTCCTTATTGTAGTAAGGGAAAGAGATACTCTGAGGCTATCACCCTCTTTCCTGACCCATTTAATGTTTTAAAACATTACTGCTGTTTTGGTAAACCTTCTTTCTCACTAGGTTTCATTTATTCTGCCAAGTTTCTGCTTGAGCTTTGGACAGTTTATTTAGCAGGGACCAGAAACTTGGTATTGCCAACCATGGTCTAAAAAAGGGTTATACAGCACCACATAAAAGATAGATAGATATATATAGATCTAATCTTCCTCTGCTCTCCTTTGAGGTGCCTTACTCAGAGCTCTTAAGTCTTTCATACATCTTTAACTTCAACATAAAAGATTCTTGAAACAGAAGGATACAAAGTCAAGTACTCCTGCAGAGATCATAACACAGATCATAACATATATATATAAATATATTAAAGCCCACAAGATGTTCCTTGCAATCTCATTTGCACCAAATACTACTTTCCCTACACTTAGGTTCAGAGAACAGCATGCTTATGTTCACTTGACTTTCTGCATCAGCAAACTTGAGATATTTCAAGGCAGAAATGACTACTTGATACAAACAGAGAAGGTAATAATTAACCACAAGTCAAAATTCAATGGACAGAAAGCACTTAAGAAAACAGAGAGGACAGGTCTTGCCCCAGACAGTATGTCCTCTCTTCCAGGTCACTGCACCAGCACAAGTTTGCACCATCACCCAGTTCTGAAGGTACCAGCAAAGGGCAGTGAACACAGCAAAATCATCAAGTGCATCATAATTACAAAAACATCTGTTCCAGATGTTTTTCTGATGCATTGTGCATCACCATTTTTCACAATAGCCTGCAAAAGTCTACATTTCTTATCTCCAGCAGATTGATTATTATCATTCTTATCATTTCAAGTCAAATTATTTCTCATTAAAGGTGCTAGATGACAGCCATAAAGATTCAGAGCTTTCATTTATTACCAGCCAAATAATATTCTAATAGCATCAGCAGTGCAGGTTTTTTCCTCCATGCTGTACCAACACAATATTGTGGAAGCTACCAGCATAGAAAATGTTAATTCCCGTGGTTGGATCACCCAGAGGAGCCCTGAAAGGGATTCACCAACACACAGCTTTACTCAAGGTAGAATCACCCAATGGATTATGTTGGAAAAGACCTATTAAAGTCAGTGAGTCTAACCATTAACTCAGCACTGCCAAGGCCAGAACAAAACCATTTCCCTCAGCATCACATCTACATATCTTTTCAATCCTTCCAGGGATGGTGACTCCACCACTGCCCTGGACAGCCTAGGCCAGGCCTTGACAATTCTTTTGGGGAAGAAATTCTTCCTAATGCCCAACCTAAACTTCCTCTGGCACAACATGAGGATGTTTTCTCTTCTCCTATTGCTTGTAACTTGGGAGAAGAGATCAAGCTCTACCTCATTTCAGCCTCCTTTCAGGGAGTTGTAGAGAGCAAGAAGGTCTCCCTGAATCTCCTTTTCTCCAGACTAAATAACCCCAGTTCCTTCAGTTGCTCCTCACAACACTTGTACTCTAGACACTTCACCAGCTTCCTTGCCCTTCTGCCCTGCTTTGGACACATTCCAGCAACTCAGTGTCCTTCTTGTAGTAAGAGGCCCACTGCTGAATCCAGGATTCAAGGGGTGCCCTCCCCAGTGCCAAGTCCAGGAGGATGATCCCTGTCCTAGTCCTGCTGGCCACACTAGTGCTGATCCAAGCCAGGATGCTGTTGGCCTTCTTGCCACCTTGGCACACTGCTGGCTCATCTTCAGCCAGCTGTCAACCAACACCCCCAGATCCTTTTCTGTTGAGCAGCTTTCCACCCACTCTGCCCCAAGCCTGGATATGTTAACTAACAGGAAGGACATGAACACATCCATTACCCAAGTTCTACAGCAAAACCAATGGTTTAAGAGAAAATAATATCCTTGTAAGGGCTTTAGAATCACTTGGAAACACAGCAGCTGCAATAAACCATATCAAACCTATCCTCACGTGAAAATATACTGCTCTTTTTCTCTTTGACACAGTCCTAGGTGCCTTCAACACTGGAATAAGGCAGTGAAAAATAAACCAATTAAGCCCTGATGAGCTTGAGAAGGTATGTATGCATTATTTTCTTTTCCTCTTTTAAAGCTGTCACATTTCTCCTGCTCCTTGTGTTTTTAAACCCTAAAGGATCCCTGAGCTTCCCTGAGACAAAGGACAGGCTCGGCAACTCTGTCTTCTGAAGTGATGAGCTAAAGAACACTGCACGAGTACTTGCCAAATCATACCACCATTATTAATTCAGGCATGATGAAAGTGTTCATTTTAGCTATAATCATGTAATTCATCAAAATACTACTAGAGCATATCATTCTGAACTATTACACTGATCGAGCACCTTATTGCACCTTCACCGAAAGCAGCAAATGCTATATATATTTTTTTTTTGATGCTTATCTGCTGAAAAGCAATTCAGTTTGAGATTTTGGAAGCACCAGTTTATGTTACAATAAAAAAGAAAATTTCTAACCTGTGTTCTTCTACTTGTATGATGGTGTTGTTATTTTTGGGGGTGATTATCTCCAACAGTGAAGCTGAAAAATCTTAAAGCACTTAAATGGTGATGAAGGAAAGAAAGATTGGGTTATGAATATATAGTATTATATGAAGTTTAAATGTAAATTTAGGTCTCTCTGCCCACTTTTAAAATATCTAAAATCTGTCTGCTGTGAGAACCTTTCCAAAAAGGGTTCTTAGGAGTTCTTTCAATGACAAACAATGCTGGTAAAAACCCATGCATCCCATGATAAATCTCAGGATGTTAAAAGGAATAGAAGCATCCTGGGCTCTGGCAGGACTGAAGATGCTCATCTCATCATCTCACGTGGTGATTGCCCTCCAGCTCTGCCTATCTGTCTCCTACTCAGTGAGCAAGTTGAAATTACAGGAGGAAAAAAAGAGCTAGAAAGAAGTGTGAAATTGAATAAAGCTTTGCTAAGTATAAGCCTGGTGGATTCTTTTCATGAAGCAGCCGAGGAGCCTTTGGCAGGGAGCTGGCTGGAGCTGCAGCTGTGCTGACTGCTGGAGTGATGCACCTTAGAGCATTTCTAAAGAACAAAAAGTTGTTAATTGTCCACATCAGGAAAGCTTCATTATTGCAAAGAGAAAAGCAAAAAGTTACCCATTCTCACTCTCAGGCAAAATCAAAGGAAATGAGATTAATGCATGCGGAACGCGTAACGGGCGACATTGAGCAGAGCTGGCAATGAGCTCCCAGAGCCCTTTTTTCTATCTCCCCTTCTCCCCCCTCCCTCTGTGAGCATCCTTCTACGTGAATGAAAAGCAGAATTTGGGGCTTGGAGCTGAGTAACTGAGCATGCAACAGATACATAAGCACCTGAGCTTGCCATGTGGAGATACCTGACCAGTCTTTTTTCCCTTACCCAAATGAGGTGTCAAAGCTCTTGAGGTTTGGTCATTTGGGATGTCTAAAAACATCTTTTCATTTAGAATAAAATATCCTAGGCAGAGGAATAAACTGGAAATTCAGGACTAATCTGAAGGCATATACTTTCACTACGTGGCAAAGAGGTGAAGAAGCAGGACTTGGATGACAGTGGAGAAGGAAGAAATCATTGCCCCTGTTCATAGATTTGTTAGGGTTGGAAAAGACCTCTGAAATCATCAGGTCCAACTACTAGCCTAATACTCCCATGCTCACCACTAAACCATGTCCCCAAGCACTACATCTACATGTTTTTTGAATACTTCCGGGGATGGTGATTCCACCACCTCCCTTGGCAGCCTGGGCCAATGCCTGATAAACCAGTCAGTGAACATTTTTTCCTAATCTGAACCACTGAGCAGCTCCCCTCTGGCTCTGCTCTTCTCCAGGCTAAGCAGCCCCAGGACTCTCAGCCTTTCCTCCTCCCAGAGATGCTCCAGTACCCTCAGCACCTTCCTAGACTCTGATGGACTCTCTCCAGTAGATTCCTTGCATGTCTTGAACTAGGAAGCCCACAACTGGACCCACGACTCCAGATGTAGCCTCATGAGGACAGAGCAGAGTAGGAGGAGAACCTCCTTCAACCTGCTGGTCACACTCTCCTTACTGCAGCCCAGGAGACCATTGGCCTTCTTGGCCACGAGGGCACATGACTGCCTCACAGTGAACTTGTCCACCAGCACTCCCAGATCCTTCTCTGTCTTGCTGCTTTCCAGAAGTTCAACCCTTAACCTGTCCTGCTCCATGAGGTTATTCCTCCCCAGGTGCAGGACCCTACACTCACCCTTGTTGAACTTCATGAGGTTTCTCTCCACCTAGCCTGTCCAGGTCAACATGCAACATCTGAGCTGTAATGGTGCTCCCAAATTATGGAAATCAAAATGATACTTGCACACCTAAATCCTATTCTACTCCTAGTTTGGGTTTTTGGCGAGTTGGGAAGTTTTTTGCTTCCAGAATAAACAGACCAGTACTTTAACTTCAATGCAAACAGAGTGTGACCATGAAGCATATAGGTCTTCTCTACACAACTCTGACAATAATTCCACTTAATAAAGATGTTTACAAAGCAGCTCAGAATCACATGTGTATATATTAAAGCTGAACAAAAAGTAAATTATTGTTGGAAGCAATGTTTTAATGTTGAATATTGAAGTAAGCTAATAACACTTACTATTCTATTCAGTAATTATTGGAGAGTAATTAGAAGTTAATAGCTACCAGTTTATAGCTATTAATTCTCTTTAGCACTACAACTTGGCTTTCATATGATATTTCCTGTTTATATTTCCTTTTCTTTATTTTCTCTATAAAGTCTTGGCAACCCACCTCCATACAAACACAACCCCCTTCTTCTTCACTGCTTAAAGTGCCCCAAAACCAGGGAAATTGGTAAATGACCACAAAATAAAAGGAAGCTCTTTCTGTTCTCCAGCTGCAGAAGTGATAAAACTAAAGCATGTGAATTATTATATTAATAGATTCACTGTGGCAATCAGGAGTATAAGATGAAGTCAACACATATCTGCCTCCTCCAGCACAGAAAGAACTTTTATTCAGAAAGAAAAGATGAGGAACAGCAGATGACACATTTTACATGTTATGGAAAGAGAGAATACTACAGTTTCTTTTTTGCCATTTTCCAGTAAGAAATGGATGCTGTTCCATTGCTGGAGCAATCCCACACCAGGAGGATGAAGCAATTTCACAGCATGTGGGTACAAAATGAGGTTTTTTCACATGATTCCCTTTGAGCAAGTTTCTAAATGCTGCACAGAATCCAAGATTTTCCATATCTTAAGCAAGTTGTTGTTGTGCATCTATAGGTGTGTCAGCACTGCTGGGGTAACAATCCAAGCTGGGTACTAACCAGCTTTCCAACCCATGCTGATCTGCAGCATTCCAGGTACACAGATATTATCCATCTGGTACCCAATTTGCCAGCAAAACATTAGTTTCATAATCAATAAACCTTATATCTCAAGCATCAGAGTTCCAATGGAGCAAGATATAAATCCAGGTCGAAGTTTAACTACATCATCAAGTACACCAGGATCTTAAATATACAGAGAAGAGAAGGAAAATGAAGAGGAGAGGGAGAGGAAAGAGAGCATTTTGGTTGGAAGAGACCTCTAAGATCAACTTCAACTGTTAACCCAACATAAAACCAAGTCCAGCTGTTAACACTGCCAGCTCACCACTAAACCATGTCCCTCAGCACCACATCTCCATGGCTTTTCAATCCCTCCAGGGATGGTGACTCCACCACTGCCCTAGGCAGCCTGGGCCAGGGTTTAACAATGCTTTTGGGGAGGAAATGTTTCTAATATCCAATTTAAACCTCTCCTGGCACAACTTGAGGCCCTCCAAAATGTCCTACAGTGTACATCTTCTACAAGCTGAAGCAAGCCCTGAAGTGTGAATTACCTTGCAGACATTTTTGGGTAAGAAAGTTNATGAAGCAAGCCCTAAAGTGTGAATATTTGGTGCCAGCTTACCTTGCAGACATTTTTGGGTAAGAAAGTTCCATTCTATCCAAGGATGATAATAAATCTCCTGAGAAAAGCAGACACTAGACTCTTTTTCCCAAACCCAAGCTTTGATATAGAATCTCCTGAGTTGGAAGGGATCTACCAGGATCTTTGAGTCCAACTCATGTCTATGCACAGGACAACCACAAATTATATGCCAATATTCATCTCCTACCATCAGTTTTATTGACCTAAGCCTGTTGATGGGATGAAGCAAAGCCCTGCTGCTCTCCAAGCTTCTCCACAGCCATAGGTAGAGAAGGAGCTGTAGGAAACAGAGCTGAAAGTGCTCAGACCATCAACAAGTGCTCTAGGAGAAAGGGTGAATAAGAAATACATGAGTAAGGTGTGATAAGAGTGATCCCAGAGCATCATTTCACAGGGGCAGTGACTGCTCCTCATCTTGCTGACACTTGGAGCCATCAACAAGGGTGACAGAAAATAACCAAGGCTTCAAATACTCCTGAACTTTTCCACTGGACTACATTTTGCTATAAGCTCACTTGGATTTTTCTTTTTTTCAATCATTATCTAAGCTCATAAGTAATATTTCTGAAAGAAGAGAATGTTAGATATAACAAAATAATGATGAAAATCTCATTTACTTAATAAAATTCCTTTGATTTTTAAATCAAAACTGATCTCTATCCATTTGAACTCTAACTACCTAATTTTGTCTCCCGTTTCAGATAACACCCAGTAAATGTAATTTGTCATCATAAATGCATTATTATTATTTAACCAGATGAAAGTTTTGGGTTATCTTGAGAAAATATTTATAGTGGTTTTCATCCACAGGATCCATTCTTGACAGAAATGATGAAACAGATTTATCATCCTTGACAAATTATATTGCAAAACCTCCTCTCCTGACCTGCTTCCACCAGAAATATTAACAGCAGACACAACTGGGACCTTACCTGTGGTTCTCAGTCCTTCAGGCTGCTATCAGACCACCCTCAAATCCCTCTTGGTGGAGATTATATACAACTTTGAATGTGAGTTACTTACTTGTAAGAGTAATTCAGTGACTGACTGAAACCTGTAGCCCTTTAAATCAAACTACTAAGTAGTGTTTTATTAAAGTGCCCAGCAAATCAATCTAAATCCAAGGATAATAAAGCCCTAATCAGGTGGTAGAAAAAATAATAGGTTGTCATGCATGAGGAAAAATAGGCAATCATGGAATGTTTTCTTTAATTAGGTTGTGTAAAGTGGAAGGACTGAGTAGGAACTGGCAAGACATTCATCATGAGCAAGGTGGGAAATGATTGAGATTACTGAGGAAGGAGAATTGAGTGGGAAATGCTGAGATTTTAAAGCACAGAAAATTAAAACTGCTTTTGCTATTCGTGTCACTTACTTTTTGGCAACTTCTTGGCAGGTGTGGCTGTTCAGAGGAGTGGGAATCCAGACATCAAGATCCCATATAACTTGCTCTAGCTTTTAATGGCATTGGCACGTGCAGATTCTGCCTCTGCTTCCCAGGGGAAATTCTTGTCCAAAAACCTGTGGATTCAATTACTGCTTTAAAATAAAGAACTTGCTTCTAGTATCCTAGGTCCTTAGCACATTGCCATGTATTGGAGCTGCTTTACAAGTTATGAACACCACAAGAAAGATCATTTAGAGAGCCAATGAGTTTTCCAAAGGTAAAGAAACTATCTTAATACATTAGATAATGATTGCAATAATAATTACCATTATTATTAATTTATTTCTGAGCCATCCAATGCTGAATTCAGTGTTGTTACATATAAAAATACTGACAGAGCTAAGATGAGCTTATAAATGTTGTCAAAAATGAATAAAAAAAAATCCTAGAGCATTTTAGAGACCATTCTAATTAAGGAAATTACAATGCACTTTGTTTTGGTCAGCATTTTTAATACCTATCCTAAAGTTTTAGGCATACACTGAGGACTCCTGAGTTCTCTCCAGCAGTGAGAACATGTCACCATCAGACTGAGTTGGTCTCTCTGTCTTCACTCTCATTTCCCTGACATAATAATATGGTACATCAATGATTATTTTGGAATTCTATAATTATAAATGTTATCAAAACTGAGGAGGTTTTCATTATTTTTTTTTTGTTATTGGGTAAAAAAGAAGAGAGATTTTGCCTCCTGGTAGTCCCTTCTCTTGCCTTTATGGTGGCTTCCATAGCATAAACACAAAAGTTCCTAAACTTCTTTAATGCTAAACTTAACAACAAAAGCTGCCTCCTCACAAAACCAGGAATCATTTTAACTTAACTTTAAAACCATCTTTTTCCAGCCAGACCTTTAGCTTCATGAAAACTGCATCATTATCTAAGAGCTTAAAAATATTTGCTCAACTGAAATCCCACTGCTTTGTTCTAAACACTGCAGCTGAAGTGTATCCAGGAATGAAGTGTACTCAACACATTTTCTTGGAGCAATGGATGCTGGAACACCTGAGGTCTTCTATAAGAAGAAAACAAGATGTTTGCACACTTCTGAGCCAGAAAAATGGACATGGTACAGGCAGCCATGCAGGCAGGAGATCAGGGACATGTTCCTACATGGATGATGATGAAACCAGCCCTGGACAGGCTAGAGAGATGGGCAGGGAGAAACTTAATGAAATTTAACNGAGGTTTAGTATTAACACAAGGAGGAACTTCTTTCCAGTGCAGGTGCCAGAGCACTGGACCAGGCTGCCCAGGAGGCTGTGAAGTCTCCTTCTCTGGAGACATTCCAGAGCTGCCTGGACACATTCCTGTGTGAGCTGGTCTAGGTGATCCTGCTCTGGCAGGGGGGTTGGACTAGATGATCTTTCTAGGTCCCTTCCAACCCCTAACATTCTGTGATTCTATGAAACAGTGAGCTTCAGGTAGATACTCTGTGCAGGAGAGCCCTGGCCCAGACTGCCCAGAGAGATTGTGGTTCTCCTTCTGTGGAGAGATTCCAAAGGCACCCGGAGGTGATCCTGGGCAAGCTGCTGTGGGTGACTCTGCTTTAGCAGTGGGATTGGACCAGATGGTCTCCAGAGGTCCCTTCCAGGCCCCTAGATATTGCCAGATTTCTACATAAAGTTTCTCTGAAGTAAGTCTTGAGAAAAATAACTACATTTGAGTTTAAAAGCTAGTACTGACCTGCTGCAGGTTAATATTCCCTGTTTTTTTCACAGGACTACTACTCACCTTTGAAAAAATGCTGTTTTCCCTTCTCTGTTATTTTAAGAGTAAATAGAAATGCTTCAGTGAAGAATTTCAACATCAGAAAAGTTTCAGAATCATTTTCTCTTTCTGACCTGGCCTAACCCTCCGAGCTAGCACTCAGTGTTTCCTCCTAGGGCTGCTTGGCTGAGCAAGGAAGCGAGGGGCTGGCCTGATTTAGCACTTCAGAGGTGCCACCACCTCCAGCCCACCTCCTCCCCACAAGAGCAAACCTACAAATCACTTGTCACCAAACTTTGATCTACCTTGTTTCAGGTGGTTTCCTCTCTGTCTATTACTGCTGCTAAGAGACCCATGAAAATTAAATACAGCCCCCATCACTGCTTGAGTGACCCTAGTGCTCCATCATAGCAGCAGGGTAATAGCAATAAATCATTTCAACTTTAATCTATTGTTATTGATGAATGTACAATTATTTGTCATCTAATATGCTGAAAATGATGACCAAAGAAATAGATCAACTCTCTTTTTTTTTCCTTTCTTCCAAGTAAGGCATTGATGGATTGTATCCCTAAGCTGTTATTACACTTATAATGTACTCTTCTGCTATGACAGCACAGCTAGTTTTTTAATCATTCCATAGTAATCAACTTAAGACAACATAGCAAGACTCATAACTCATGTTCTTTTCATTTTTGGCAGTGATGGGAAATGAAAATGTTTGGATTTTTTTTATTCTTTTGAAATAATTCTTACCTGACTAGGCTGAAGATTGCTTTAAAATTGTAAATAAATGGTTGTTTATTGAGCTGGAACTGAAAAGTGACACATTAAAATGCCCATTTCTGAAGGAAAAAAAAATGATAATTCAGGCCTGGGTGAAGCTAGAGTTGGTTGAAAAAAAATTACTTTGTTTTTCTTTTAACTGGTTCAGTGCTAACTAAAATCTATCTATGCTTGGTGGTTAAGTTACACAAGCAAGGCTCCTATCACCATAGTTAAGAGCAGAGTAAGTCTGTAAAGACAGCCTGGCTTAGAAAAGAAATCTCAAGGTAGGCTTCAAACCTTCCTTTGGACAATTTGTGGGCTTAGGAGACAGCTTCCAACTTCAGTAGCAACTCAGAAGTAAGACAATTGTGATCAACTTACATTTGGGAGATGAACTGGTACTTAGAAAAATCTCTTGGAAGAGGCAAACTTCAATCACTCCTCCAGGCATTGTCAGGATTGGAAGAGCAGACACTGCTTTGTAGAAGCCACCACCCTTCTGAGACCTGTATAGAATAGAAGAGGAGAAAAGGTCTCAGGAAACTCTTTCTTGATCATATAGCTGGAAAAATGTGGCATTGCACCACTACCAAAAACCACATTTACAAAAAAAACCCTACTTTTTTGTTTGTTTCAAATACTGACTCTGATCTGATAGGGTTTACATGAAAAACAATTTACAGGATTTGTCCTGTCAAATGGCATTTGGCTTTTAGTCCACATCCCTTGTATTTTAGTCTGAAATGCCTTTGCTAAAAAAATCTCAAAGAACTTTTGACTTACAGCATATAGAGGACTAACAAGAGGTCTTTGAAGTGTTTTATTGCCCAGCAGCCTCAGACAGCCTTTCCAGCAGCTTTCTCTCACCTCCATCATCTCATCTTTATCTTCATATATTTCTATCTAATTTTTCTGCTCATTTTTCAACTGTCTTGCAGTGTCCTAGCCTTTTGTGGGCAAAACCTGACTTCTTGCCTTCCTTCTGCTGCAGCTCCAGGTCTCAGCATGCTTGGGTGCTGATGGTAGCTTAGCTAGGTGTCACTGTAAGGGGTGACACCTCTGTCCTCCCCATGCAGCAACACATCTGCCACGTTTATTTTGACTCTGAGAATTCTTAATTGCAACCTTTTCATCTCATTTCTTTCTTGTTTGTAAATAATAAGCTCAATCCCTTGCTCTCCTGCCTTTCGTTTATCTCCCTTCCCATCACTCTGATGGCTTCTGTTTCTGGGAAGTAATTTTCATTTTTGAACACTGTTGCAAACTCCAATATTAGGCTGGGGAAAAAAATAGTAAATCTTTCCAATTGTGGTTACCATAACTGAATTGGAGGTTTCATTAGACTTTTGTGATCATTTAATGCAGGTAACACATCTAGATTTTCTTTCAAGCTCCTAAGTCATTCGAGCCTGATCTCAAGTCTTGAGGGGGAATCCACATGTTTACAGCACAGAAGAGTTTAAGTCCCCAAAGCAAGAATTTGACAATGAAATTTGACATTATTTTTGTTGTGAAATCCCTTTACTTGTTCCCTGGGGCCACTTAGGAACAAATGAAACAATATCAGAATTTTCCTGACAACCGTTAGAACTATTTCCTTATTTACCAAGCCTGGGTTTTCAGTTGCCATGAACACAACTTCAGTAAATGAAATAAAAACAAAGTAGAGAGCTAAATATTGGAAGAGGACACTCCAGTTATGAAGAAGCAGCATAATACACCTTCAAGAACCACAGAATGATCTAATAGTAGGTGTTAGAAGGGACCTCTGGAGATCATCTCCAACCTCTCTGCTAAAGCAGGTTAAGCAGCTGGTTCTCAAAGATTCCTAAGACAACAGAGAACCCAAAATGTACTTTTTTTGCCTCAGCAACACCACCTCATCCAAAAGCAACATTGAATCTATGAAAACCATCCGCTGCTTGCACGTGCTGAGGTGCAAGAAGCTTTCACATGCTGGAAGTTTTTAAGGCCAGGCTAGATGGGGCTCTGAGCAACCTGATCTAGTGAGGAAGTGTCCCTGCCCATGGCAGGGGGAGTTGGAACTAGATGATCTTTAAGGTCCCTTCCAACCCTGACAATTCTGATTCTATGATTCTGGGCTGGAGATCTTAATGCCTCAGATCCATTACAGAGCTTGTGCTTTCCACTGAGTGGCAAGGTCCCATTATTCACCCCTGAAGATGGCGGAGTTATGGAGGTGGAGTTATGGAAGAAGCACTGGGCTGGCAGTGCAGAAGTTTTTTCTCTGGTCCTGCAAAAGGGCAAGACCTTTTAAAATTATTTTATGGGGAAAGCAGACCAATGCCTCACAGGCACAGGCCAAGAGATCACAGTATCACAGTATGTCAGGGGTTGGAAGGGACCTGGAAAGATCATCTAGTCCAACCTCCCTGCCAGAGCAGGATCACCTAGANGAGAGGGGAGAAGAACCTCTCTCAATCAAGAAAGATGCAGGCAGTAAGTCAGAGCTCCTTAGTGACTCCTTATGGGTAACCAGTTCTCCCCAGGATGAAAAATGACATAAATTCATACCTATTTAACATCTGTTCATAAACTCCTTTCTACAGCCTAAGCTCCAGACAGTCCCATGATATGAAACAGGTCTTTCTAGAAGGAAGAACATTTTCTTCTCCTTCCTTTTTTTTGCTTGTATTTCTCATCCCCCCCACTTGTTGCATCACACCTCCTGATCATAGCACAACCTTTCTTTATCCACACACAGCACTGAAGCAGCAGAGAGGCAGATTCAGAAACTCATTACCAACACAAATAACTCGTTCTGGAAGATAAAACTATTACAAACACACAATATTCCGCTCCAGAAATCTGCTTTTTGTTATTAAGTGTCAGGTGACCATTAATCATGCTTTTTTTTTTCATGAGAAGTGACTAATTAATGAACACAGAATCATTAAGGTTAGAAGAGACCTCAAAGATCATCAAGTCCAACCATCTACTGAGAAGGCCAAAAAGACCCAAGCAATTAGCACCTGAAGTGCTGCCTATTTAGCCACCAGACTAAGCTGTATTTGTTTTTCCACAGGATTTATTTAAGGAGTTATGACTGTTGCTAAGTTGCTGGGTGCTCCTTTGCCTTTAGCCATCATCATTATCAGTTACCTTCAGGGTAATCATTTCTCTTCAAGTCATGACCCATTTGAGATCTTAAAACAACAGCAACATTAATTTTCATTTTTCACGTAGGAGAGGTAAAAATAGACAAAAATGTTAATAGCATTCTTCTCCAGCAATCAGTTCTACATGATTACCCTAAAAATTGCCAAAATCTTGTTTACTCTTCATTTGTATCTGAGGAAAAAACCAACAAAAAAGAGAGCTGTGATCCATGAGTTGGAGCTGGGCTTCAATTAGTTTCTGATCTGCATTCCAACTTGCCACAATGATTCATAATCATTTTACTCAATATTTATCCTGACAAAACTATTCCATTCATAGTCTGATAATGCTGCACAAAAGCATCACTGCTGTCTCTTGATGTTTTGATGTACAGGATGAAGATGGAGAAGTAGAGTAGGTTTATTTAGTTAGAGGTTTGGGGTTTTTTTTGTTTGAAACTTTAACTTTTTCCTCTTTTTTTTTTTTAATGTATTTTTTTTTCCTTGATACAGCAGAATAGAGTCAATGGTCTTTACCACCATCTAGTGGTTCTAATTCCTTACAGCAAGTCACAATAATGCAACAAAATAGAGGCAAAACCTATTTAACCTGTTGTAGATATGGAATTTAATCATCTGATAGAAAAGTATGGCATTAATTCCCACTTGGTGTTTATTTCTATGTATTGCACCCTGGAATACAACATGATCACCTCACTAAAAATGAAGAAAATAGACTCCAAGGGAGATAGTGCTTAAAATTAGAACAAAAAAAAGTGAGATAGCACACAGGGCATGATTGACCTCACAGCTAGTTTTATAACTACTGTTCCAGAACACTACTCCAGATCTTAAAACACAGCAATTAACCAGTGAGTCTCACAAATAAAAGAGCTTGGAGGAGAAATTATTTATCCACTGAAACACTGATTGAGTTTTTCAGAAGTTCATGGGCATATTCTTGGGTAAGTAGCACGACAACAATTCCAGCCCTTGGTCCAAGTTGGACAGGCAGAGCTTCGAAGCTCTTAGTGGGCAGTGTTTGGGATTTATTTCTGCACAAAGATTTTTATCCAAGGCATTTGCAGAAGAAAAAAGCCTTAAAATCATGCACTGCCAGAGCAGAGAGAATGACTTTTCAAGTGGACATTGCTGCCTGTTACTTGGAGGGAGGGAAGAGGAGTGGGTTTGCGACAGGGATCTGGCTCCTGCTTGTTCTACAGGATCCTGATACGGTTTGTAAGATAGTTTTAAACTGAAAGAAGGATATTTAGACTAGGTGGAAGGAAGAAATTTCTTACACTGAGGGTGGTGAGACCCTGTCCCAGGTTTCCCATAGAGGTGGTAGATGTCCCATCCCTGGAACCATTCCAGGTCAGGTTGTTTGGGATTGTGAGCAACCTGCTCTAGTTGCAGATGTCCTTGCAGGGGGGGGGCTGGACTAGATGATATTTAAAGGACTCTTCCAACCCAAAATATTTGAAGATTCTATGATTATATGAACATTGCAATCTCCCTGCAAACAGCACATGTTTCAGCAGTGAGCAGAAATGTCATCATGCCCTGCAGCCACTTGTGGCTCTCCTCACTTTCCCACAGTCTGGATCAGGCACTTTAGGAAGCACTCACATGTACAAATGGAATTTTATGCACTTGCCAAGGCACTGGAGGTTTCCTCTCAAACTGACTGTTATTTACCCTGGGGAAAGGAAGCTCAGGGGAGACCTCCTCACTCATTACAACTCCCTGAAAAGAGCATGGAGTAAGGTGGGAGTTGGTCTCTTCTCCAATGTAACAAACCATAAGACAAGAGGAAGTGGCCTCAAGTTGTGCCAGGGTTTAGGTTGAATATTAGGAAAATTTCTTCTCCAAAAGGGTTGTCAAGCTCTGGTCTCAGCTGCCTAGGGCAGTGGTGGAATCACCATCCCTGGAGGGACTGAAAAGATATGGAGATGTGGTGCTGAGGGATATGGTTTAGTGGTGACCTGGCAGTGTTAGGTTTACAGTTGGACTCTATGATCTCAAAGGTCTTTTCCAACCAAAATGATTCTTTTATTCTATGATATTTATCTTGCTGCTTTATCCTATTTGAAGGTCTGATACCCAGGTCCCTTTCTCTGGCACTGGACCTGCTTCCCAATGAGGGCAGAGCAGCACACTCCTTCCACCATCACCACACTCACCTGGGCAGATGAAATAGTTCTTGAACCAAAATATCTCTGTAAAAGAGCTAACTGCACCTAGCAAAGCTTAATCTTCCCTAGCTCCTGATGCTGAATTACCAGCAGTCTCCCTCCCAGCTACTTAGGTTTTATTTTAAACTCTGGCCTTTAAAAAAAAATAAAAATCAAATAAATAAATAAAAGAAAAATTAAAAGGCAGGAAAGAAGCCCCAAGCAACTTCTCTCATTGATACCCAGCAGCAGGACTGTGTCCTTCCTGCAGGGACCTCTGATTTTGCACCTGATTAAATAGGAACTCAGGGTTCCAGTCATGCTCTTGGTGACTCAGTGATCTGGTTGACTGGCTGACAAGCTCCACAGGCTAGAGTGCAATTTCCTTCTGTGCCCCAATTAGCACTGCCAATTGGGGCACAAAATCTCTCGACATTGATTTATTTCATTCTTTTATTTTATTTGAAGTCAGCTGCCATTCTGGCACTGGCAAGTGGGCACTGAAAGAGGAGGGAGGCTGATCTCCCTTGCTCTTCAAATACCTGAACAGAGTAGGAAAGCACTGTTCAAAGGTATCTAGAGGAAGGCAGAAGTTTTGTGGTGTTTTCTTTAACTGGCTGGCTTTGAAATTCTGCATTTCACTGCACAACAGGCAGGGCTGAGTGGTTGCTGGAGGAGGAATTTCTCAAGCCCTGGCAAGCCCCAGGTTATGCTCAGCTCTCTGCAAACTTTGTGTGTCTGGAATTCTGTCCTGCCTGAGCTGGAGAATCCCCAACCTGGTATTTTAGCTCTGGTTTCAATCAGTAATTAAGGAATTCATGGGAAACAAGGAACAGCAACACAGCATTTGAGAATAATCTGAAAGATTTCTGGTAATATCAACCTTTAGAAGTTTCCCTTAGAATAATAGAAGAGAAAAATTACTTAGGCTTACACACAATTATTTCAGCTGCATGCCAGATACCACAGGTACTAAAGTAAGTGCTAGTAACTCTTCTAACATCATTATTCTGCTATTTGCATCCAGCAATGGTACTTCAGATGCTTAACTGCCACTAGCATGCATTCATATTTGTTTTGCATGCACAGTTGGAAGTTAACTGTTTGTGTAAATCTAGGCAGGAAATCATTTGTACACTTTTTGCACACACAAAAACTGGCTCTCTTAAGATCAAGCAAGACTTACTGGATCATTCCTATGGCTGATGCTCCAAAGAGAAGCCTAGATTTGAATATAAATATTTATCAGTTCAAAGAGTATATGTAAAATAAACAGCCTAGCAAAGGAGATGCTCTTTTGCTTTTTTATTATGCCATTTGATAACACTGTAAAAGAATTACTGTACACTTCTCCAGCTAAAAAGCTCTCCCTTGCAGAAGCACAAGCTGATTTTATTTTGATCTATTAGAATAATAAAAGAACAATTATCTCTTTCCTAGAAGCTTCAAGTCTAAATCACCTCATGTGCTTAATATTCAGGATGCTGTGAAAAAACACAGCCTTCAGAAAGGGCCATCCCACATGGCTCTAGTCAGGCACCAAAGGGGATAAAACCAAGAAGAATGTGATTACATTTGAAATTTGGGTTAGATAAACTGCTAAGTCATGGGGATGGCAGGAGGAGTGTGCTGGTGTACCCTCACTGGCAGCAGGCCCAGTGCCACAGAAAGGGACCTGGGCATCAGACCTGGGATGTTGCCTTCAAATAGTATAAAGCAGCAAGAGAAACATCACAGAATTAGAGAATCATTTTGGTTGGAACAGACCTTTGAGATCATAGAGGCCAGCTGTAAACCTAACACTGCCAAGTCACCACTAAACCATGTCTCTCAGCACCACATCTCCATATCTTTCCAGTCCCTCCAGGCATGGTGACTCCACCACTGCCCTGGGAAGCTGAGGCCAGAGCTTGACCAACCCTCTGGGGGAAGAAAATTTCCTAATATCCAACCTAAACCTCCCATACTACAACCTGAAGCCATTTCCTCTTCTCCAAAAACTTGTTACTTGGAAGAAGAGACCAACCTCCACCTGGATCCATTATTTCAATATCCTTGAGCTTTTTACTTTGAAAGAAAAAAAAAAGTAATAAAAATCTGCTTTTCTGGCTCTATCATAAATGATAATAATAAAAAAAAACCAGTTTGTTCCTAGTTTATTAGAACTTCACTTTCAGAGCATGTATGTAAACAGTTAAACTTCCCCTTGACTTGCAAACTAACTCCTATATGTGCTAAGGTGCCCTGGAAGCAAATGGTTAGCCAGAAAGCACCCAGCCAAATTGTTTTTAATATCCCCTGGTCCCTCTTGCCAGGTGGCACCTCTGTAGTGCTGCTCCCATATGTGAGGTCCTGCCTGTAGGTAAACAGCAGGAAGCATTTTCTCCACTCTAGAAATTGTCCCTCCTAGAAAAAACAAGATTAAACTAGGTTGCATGTGTGTGCCCCTGGAACTTCAGCTCAGCCAAAGTGTGTCTTTGCAATGGATTTAGGAATAAGGGAGCCACCACACATCTTCTCTCTGAGCCAAACTGCTTTACCAGGAGCTGAGCAGCTCCATGGATCTGGCCCCATTTTAATTATGCATCCAAAAAAACCAATAAGCCAAATGCTTTTGAAGCTGCTAAACAACAGCTTTAAAACAAAGAGAGGCAAAAACTAAAGCAAACAGAAATAGAAGTATTGCTATTTGTATGACTGCTTTGGTCTCAGGAAATATCTACAGCTTACTCTGAATCACATCCAAAAATGGAGACTTGTGACATCCCCAGATGTTTCCCTCCTGAGACGCTAAAATCTGTTTAATTTCATCTCCCAAAACTGAAAGCAAACTTTCTGCCAGCCATCCTATCCCTGCCTTCCCATCCTTCTCGAACTACACCCATGGATTACTTCCTAAACCCAAGACCTTTAAGAACATTAAAAACAACCTTAACTTTGTAACTGGGCTCATCCCAAAGTTACAAAGCACAGATCCCCAAATTCTTCAGAGGAGTTAAGTAGCAGCTTCCATGTGTTTGCAGTCTCCTCTAAAATCCCAGCACTTTACACTGATGCTTCACCGCTTTCCAGGATGTCATTCCCTTTCTTCCCCTGGAAAGATCTGGCAAAAACATCTCTCCAACAGGTTTTGAAATGACATCTTCTCTCCTGTTTGTGTTACTCTCTTGACAGTGGCCCAGGTTGATGTGGTAGATGTCCCACCCCTGGAACCATTCCACATCAGGATGTTTGGGGCTCTGAGCAACCTGCTCTAGGTGAAGATGTCCCTGTTGACTGCAGAGGAGTTGGACTTGATGACCTTGAAAGATCATTTCCAATCCAAATGAGTCTATGAAATTCAAAGAACCAAAAGCCCCCATAGCCACAGTCCATGTCCTCTGCTGGGATGGGGGAGAGGAAGGTATCTACACATACATATTAAGAACAATACTTGCAATAAAACAAATGCTCAGCCATTCCTCGTTTTTTTCCCACAGTAAGATAAAAAAAGCCCAAAAGGGAAGGAGTACGATATAAAGGAAAATCCAACCAGGAAGGAACAGACAGAAATTGTCTGCAGTTGGGAAGGAAATAACTGTGCAACAGTAATTAATATGGAAATAATCTTTGCCCACGCTGAAGCAAGCATGACATATGTTAAGGTCATTCCAACTCTAACAATCTTTTCTAAGCCGAATCCTTAAAGGAGAATGATTTAAATCAAGAGGTCCAAACAGCCTCAGCTACTGCACACCAGTGACTGCAATTACAGGCACATATCAAAGGAGAAAAGAGAAGATTGTCCAAAGCATATTCTGACCCCACAGCATCCTCTTGAGGACAACAGCAGGGCTGCTCCATGAAACTCCTATCTATTGACAGAAAGAAGGAGATGGGGACCTGTAAAATCAGTAGTTCCTTGTCAGATATTAGTCTCTTACAGGACATTTAGGAAGAGCACAGAGGAGTGATTAACACTACCATTAGCAGCCTGGCAGCTCCCCTAGTTGACTTCCAAGCACCATCACTGAGGGCACAAGCAAACCCACTTGACTGGCCCAAGCCAGTCTGTCCTCCTGGTGATTCCAGCACCATCCTGTTTTTTTCTAGGCAATGACAAACTCTGCCTGCCTTCACGACCAGGCTGAAAACAGAATTGCCTATGCAAGTCACACCAGCAAAAATAGATTCAACATGACAGAGCTAATCATTGACAATACTGCGGAGACAGTTGAACAGCACTTCCATGGAGATCAGCCCTGCTTTGTAAACACCCTGGGCCACAAATAATTCATCACCCCTTTATTAAATAATTAGATATTAACAGAGAACTACTGATTAGACTCTACTGATATCAGAGTGTGCATTTTCCTCTCTTGACTTTGTCACCGAGGTCACCACACAACCCAAAGCTGAGGAGGACAGAGGGAGACAGTGCATGGGCATGGCTCTACAGAGAAGCCTTTCATTAACCTTGCTGCTCCTCCATAATTTCATGTGTCAGCAGCTAATCAACAACTCACTGACATCATCAAGGGACAGGGAGGAAAGATCTCCCAAGGGAGATCTTCTCACAGGAGCAAACCTACACTTACACCAGGAGGTAATGTGGCTTTCACAAATAATTAAAGTGTCCTTGCCTTAGTTTTAATTAGTGTTGAAATAGATATGTTTCTGCTGTTGAAGACAATGATTTGCATTCAGTGTGGTGGAGACTTGCAGGTGAAGGAGTCAGGCAGTCCTTGACAGTCCCCTGGTTTCAGACTTTGTCCACTTGTATTTCATCACTTAAGACACTTCCTTTTATGAGGAAAGACTGAGGGAT
>VWZO01010229.1:1854-47494 GCA_013396975.1 Bucco capensis
CCCCCCTTACTTTCACCCCAGGACGGGAGTTGTACAAATACCAGAGGAATTTCAAGAATGCCAGAGGCCCCCCTTTTTCTCAAAAAAGGGGGAGGAATGGGGAGGAAAAGGCAGACTTCTGAAAACACAGCCGATCTGAGAGAAAGCAGGAACAGGAAGCAGAAAACAGGAAGAGAGAACTCTCTCACGTGACATGCTTACAGGCTTCCGTCCACACTGCGCATTTGCGGGGTTTCATTTTTCTCTTCCTTATCAGCTTCTCCCGGCTCCTCCTGGTGAATTCTTTCATGGGCGTAGAAGGGGAGGGGGGGGGGAAATAGCTCAGCCACTGAGTCTTTTCTTTTAAAGAGATATTGTCCAAAATTCAAAAGTTCAAAAGGGAACATGACGTACAATAAATCCTTAGTGTTTTAAATTACTCCATGACATCCCCTCTCTCTAGACCTGAAATCTCTATTCTTTTACACCCTTCTTCACCTCAGAAAAAGAGATTATCTTCCTGCTAAAGCATATTCTGCATGTTTCACTTGTCACAGTCTTCTAGAAGAAAAAAGGAGAAACTACCAAACTGGTGATGTGCATTCTATTTGACTTATTATTTCATTTGAGTTCCTGCACTGTCTTTTAATTTTAGTAGCTCGATATACAGTAAGTAGGATTATTTAATCTAGAATTTCAATCATTCAACAGAAGTGTTCCTGTCATTTTGTAAACAAGCTAAGTAAAAGTACAGCTATCACTTCCTTTTATAAATACATCTCACATGTGTTGATAAAATGTGCTGAATAGCCTCAATGCAGCAACAACAAGACAACAAGGTATGTGAGCATGAAAAGTTACACAGGCAATAAACATGAATAAGCAACTCTCCTAAAACAAGACTGAGAAAGTACTTGAGAAGTAACTGACATGCTAGTTCACACTTCATTTTGTCAGCATATCTTCAGCTTCATCACTTAATGATTTAAGATGAACTGCCAACTATCCTTAAAAACAAATTTACCAAATTCAAACATAGTATAAAAGGATGCAGAATTATCTTTATTTCCTCATTGCCACATCTTATGAATGAAATTGATGTACCACCTCTTTTGTGTTGTGGTTTGTTGTTTTTTTTAATACAGAAACTAAGTATATGGGCATTTTACATAATTTCAATATAATAATTGACAGAAGCTATGCATATAGAGTATGACATAAGTGAAAGATGTAATTGCACAGAAGGCAAGTTGTACCACACCAACATGGTGAATCAGCCTTGGCTGGCTACTGAACACCTACCAATCTTCTCTCAATACTCCTCCTCCTCAACTGAATGTCATAGACAATAAGGTGAAAAAAGTTCATGAGTCAAGATGAAGACAGAGATTACTGACCAGTTTCCATAACTGATTTGACATGAGGAAAATTAATTCAATTTATTGCTAATTAAAATAGAGTTGGATCATTAGAGAAAAGAGACAAAAAGCTAAAACACCTTCCCCCCATACCTTCCTTCTTCCCAGGCCACCATAACCCCTTCACTCTCAACTCCTCTACCTCCTCCCTTCCAAGCAGTAGAGTGGAATGGGGAATGGATAGCTTAAGTCAGTCCATAACACCTCCTCTCTGCTGCTCCTTCCTCCTCACACTTTTCCTTACTCCAGCCTGGGGCCTTCCCACAGGCTACAGGGAAACACCTGCCCCACCAAGGTCTCTCCCCGGGCCGCAAGGACCTCTGTTCTGGGGCACCTGGAGCACCTCCTGTCCTCCTCCCCTCCTCCTGCTCTGCCCTTGGGGCTTGCAGGGCTGTTTCTCACACTGTTCCCCTCAGCCCTGGCTGCGGGGCAGCATTTTGTGCTTTCTCAGCCAGGCTTTCCCTGAGGCTTTCCTGCCCATGGCTGAGGGGCTGCTCAGCTGTGCCCTGTGTTGGGTCCCTTGCAGCGCCTGGAACTGGCTGGAAGCAGCTGTGTCTGGCACGGGGCAGTCCCCACTGCTCCTCGATGGGGACACAACTGCAGTCCCTCTCAGCCAACACCTCACCATATAACATCAATATATGATCAAAATACAAAACAGAATAAAGAAAGGAAGAAGGCTAGGTAGAAAAAAGGCTGGCTTTCCCCACAAAAAGTACTGCTAAAACATTTATATGAGGAATGGCAATTCCACCTAAAAGATGTTGGTTTCATCAAAATAGTTGACTGTTCAGTGTAAAGAACATGCAAGAGCCACAGAAATTCAGCTGCTGCTGTGTCAAATCATGAAAGGGTAATGAGTTAATAATAATAATAATAAAAAATAAAATAAAATTCAGGTTTTGTACAGACTATTTCAGTCCATGAGAATCTTAGGGTAGATTAGATCACTTTGACAACATTATTTTGAACCATTAACTGAAATAAATCTCCACATAGCAAACCAATGTTTTGCAGTATGGAAGTGACAGACTGTATAAAGCTTCCTTACATAAGCTGTTATTATTTTGACATATGAGATTCAATGTTGCTGTTTTGACATAGAAGACCAAGTTTCTTCTTAGTGCAATTCCACATTGACTTAAATGAAATTAAACCAGTTAAACACTTCATCCCATGTCTTTAGACTAGGACTAAAACTTCAATATGTTCATGCTTTTCTGTTTGTTTTGTTGGTCTGCCAAGTCAAAATGCCCTTGCCATTCTTTAAATGGTCATTTTCTGTCCAAATACTGCAGTGCGAGTACTATGCTTCAGGAAACTTCAGATATGGCTGAACACACTGGAAGAAAGTCAGCTTGATTAGGCTGATAGAAGTACTCTCTTCCCTTGAGTTTAAGTTTCTCCTAAATAACCTTTGCAGGTTTGAAGACTCCACTTTAAAAACAATAAATAAAACCTAAAGGCCTATAGCATTCTATGACTTGTAGAATTTGAGTAGCATGCCCTAACCCTCTTAAAAAGAAACTAAGTAACAGTTGTTGAATAAAGGTAGGGTTACTTCCAGCATGGAGGTGGCAAAAGGGGCTATCTGTGCCAACAGAATTCAAGGAAAGGGAGGTACACATGTGTGTGTTTTTATTTTGAAAAGCTTCTGGGTTGGCAACAGTTTTGAGTCACCTTTCTGTAAAATTATAGCAGAAAATGAGATGGCTAACATGGCATAGGACCACGTAATCTTGCACAATACTGATCTCAGATTTGATGACAGCATCTGAGAGGGAACATTTCCTCTTGTTTTTTTTAGTAAGGCTTTCCCTGAGCAACAGTGGGAGACAGACAGGAGAATAAAGACACTGTTCTATATGATCAGTGTTAGCATTCCTTCAACTTTAATGGCATTGAATCAAAATGTTAGTTAGCAACAGTAAGAGTGACAGGAATTAGGAACTGAGTAATCAGAGAGCAGAAACGCGTTAACTATCAAAATAGGTTAAAAGTACTGTAAAATGTGAGGTTTGTGACCTAATGCAATGAGAATGCTGTAACAAGAAAGGAGATGTTTTTTGAGTAATCAGAGAGCAGAAAACCATAAAGACTGATTTAAATAGAAAGTATTATAAAATCTGTGGTTAGTGTCCTAGCAGAAACTTAACAGGGAATATTTTTTTATTTTAAATTAAAAGGAATCTATTAAAAATGCAACTCTCTACTTTTCAGTGCAAGCATCTCTAATCTCAGCCTTTCACAGGTTTACAAATAGGTGTTTTGGAAGAACCTGGAACCATCTCAGTCTTGAATTGAATTAAAAATTGTGATGCTAAGATCTTTGCTCAAATATTAAGAGTATTCATCCAATGTCTTCCTCCTTTCTAAGAACCCTAGCAAAATTAAAAAGTTAATCTCTTTCCCAGTAGACACATGAAATATGTGATTTTAAAGATTGGTGAGCCAAAATTGTTCTCCTTTTCTTTCTATTTTATTTTCTACATAGGTCTATTCTAGTATAAAATTTTCAAGAAGCAACCAAAGCCCATTAAAGAACAGAAAAATCTGTGCTTGCATATTTAGGTTGTTATTGCTACCACATTTTTGCTAGCTATAAAGGAAAATTATTTTACCTAAACACATTATTTGTGAAACTAGCAACTTAAAAGGTAGAAAATAGAAACACATTATTCTAGATGCTGATTATGCCATTTGTAAAAATGCATGAAAATGGCTAACAAGCCATGTGTGAGATCTTTATAACATCTGCACTTCCCTTTTCACTTTATCATAAAAGCACTTCTTTATCTGAATAGGTTTTGGAACTGTTCACTTACATTAAAAAATTAGGAAATATCTGTTATACTTTATGCAAATCTCTAATGTTGAATAAAAGTGTTTTAATTGTAAAACTCCATCTTTTATTTTTCTTCTTTAGCACTTATTCTAAAGTACACATATTTTCCCCTTACTGTCATTAAATTTGAAACATGAAATTGTCTTGGTATGATCAAGCAAGATTAGATTCAGTCTCCTGTATGAGAACTAATTTATTGCATTGACACATCACCACATTACTCTGAAAAATAATTTTGAATGGCAAGTCTATTATGCTGAATTTCTGTTCCCAAGAGTAAAATAAATACTACCTTGAAACTCCAATATAATACCTGATATTTCTTTCCTAATCTAACTTTCAGTACAATCATTTCAGGACATTTTAAGAGCTGTTACTCTCCTTTTTTCTCTATTCTGACTCATTTCCAACTGTTCCATACTTCCTTATGTCTCTCTTCAACACAAATCTGAAAGTGGTTTTGAATTACAGGTAAAAATGTAAGAACTATGTAAAGTGTCACTTCTCTTACCCCCCAAATTTGGGTAGAAAAATGCAATTGAAAAACAACTCAAAGTTAAATATCTGAAAAGCTACTCCTGTTTACCTTTAGGAGGACATCAGAAGTGGTTTAAGAGGTATACGTTCAATATTCCAGAGATCCAAAGTGTCCACAGAGAAAACAAGTGTCAGTCTTGTTCATTGTATTCCTCTGATATTCCAACTAACAGCATGACTCAGTCTCAAACCAACACTGATCTTCCCTTTACTACTAAACATTTACATCTCTCTCCAAAGTAAAAACGGATAGTGAATGTGAAGTTATGACTTGCTTCCATTGCAACTCACTTTTAAGAAATAGCAGCAGAAAC
Source organism: Bucco capensis (assembly GCA_013396975.1). Classification (NCBI taxonomy): domain Eukaryota; kingdom Metazoa; phylum Chordata; class Aves; order Piciformes; family Bucconidae; genus Bucco; species Bucco capensis. The sequence continues at coordinate 6,948 of VWZO01010229.1, forward strand.
AGGTCTTCTGGAGACGAAGAGGTATGAAGGTTCAAAATGAAGAATGCTATGGACTGAAGCATGTACTCTGTTTCTCTTTTTTTTTCTAAAATTCTTCACTTGTTATTTGTTTTCCATACCCTGGCATGTGAATTACCTAACCTGGAAGCATGCAAAACACAGGAGAAAAATGCAAACTATATAAGCCATGGCAACTGAGAAATGTTAAAGCTTGGAGCCCTACAGTACAAGATTTTTCTAGATTTCCTCAGGAGAATCTTCACTCCTCTGAGCTGCTCCAGTCAGTATTCAATTTCTCACCAAGCCATGATGCATTCACTAGCCCTGTCCCTTTCAGTGCTAATAACTATGTTTACATCAGAATAGCTTTCATCAGAAAGATGCAAAAGACAAGAAGTCTCATATAGCTGAAAGTTCAGTTCTGTGGATCTAAGCTGCTTCTCTGAGACAAGGGTATTTATTCCCACTTAAATTTACATAGTTTCTCCATTGCATGCTGGCATAGGGTGACTAAAATTGAAGAGAAAGGGACATCAGGGATCCTCTGACATTTGTACATCATTCTCCCTTTGAAGAGATTAGGCCTGTCTGTCTCTAAACAGACAAGGGACAGAGACGTTTCCTTTTTAAGAAAACANATTCACTATCTGTGGGCCCAGTGTTTTATTTTATTTTGCTGTCCCCAGGCTTTGGGGAGATGGGGCATCTGGGAGGTCCTCTCAAAGAGATTGTTCCTTTGACCCTAACAAATTCTTAGTTCTTCTGGTCAAACCAGGACACATGCACACAAACAATATAGACATACATTCACCCACAGATGAGCAGTCTATCAGAACTAGCATTGTTAGATGCTATTGATCATTTGGAGGCTTTCAAGAAACCCTCCACAAATTATTCATCATTTTAGAAAATGAAGTCACTGTGGTTTTAAATTCTTTAAAGACAGCTTTTTAAATATAGAACTACTTTTGGAGTTATTTGTCCAGGAAAACATATCCTGAAACACTGACAGCTTACCCCAAGTGCAACAGCAGGAAACCAGTTCAATAATCCCAGAAGAAAAGAAAATACCCGACATCTACAAAGGGATCATTCCTCATTTCTTCTACGACCTCATTTTTCCAGGACCTTTTTCCACGTTCCTATAAAAACTTTCTGAGTATGGCTAAAATTTTATATAGATTTTCAGTCTTCAAATGACATTTTTTAGAGAGAAGAAATGACTGAGAAATGAGGATATGCTTGATATTAAAATATTATGATGAATTGTTGTCCTAACATTTTCTGTGTAACAGATGATGGCAGTAGATTAATCCATCCTCTTGATAGTCATTTCATAATAAGAAACCTTACCATTTTCTTTGCTGGCTCACCCTATTCTAGTCCTCAGTGCACATTTCCATGACAATGGCTGTAATCATTGTAAGTATTGCACATAATGACTCTGCTTTCTCTGATATCACTCCCATATTGGGTGTGAAAAATGTGAAAGGACAGATCTCAAATGGCAAAACTCTCACCATTGAAGCAGAGTAGTCTACAGAATTAATAATTGACAGAGCTGGTAGTGTGCTGCCACTGAACACAAGCCTGGAATTAAAGGGTACCACTCAAATAGCCTCCCTTCATAAACTGAGGGGCTTTGCATGAAAGCCTCTTGTCAACTTAAAGACGTGGGCTGAGAACTTGATGAGGTGTGTACAGCTAGATGCAATATCAGTAAAATAATGAAATGAGAAGGAATTCATGCACAATGACAACTGAAATTTTGCTACTTACTAATACTATTTCAGTGTCATCCAGACTTCCTTTTTTTTCTGAATTAAAAATATATGCCTGAGCTAATACAATTGATCTTTGCAGTAAATCATATCATCAGAACCATCACAATAAACAAAAAATAGCGTACGAATGCTTCGAAGTTCCACAAAGCTTCTGCAAATATAAGCTTACTAATGTTGTCAAGTAGAGTAGAAAATGACGAACACCACAGTGAATTCCTTAAGGAAAAGGGGAGAAAAACTGACAAGTACAGAGGAAGAAATGTCCTCAAACGAGGCATGTAGCCATGTTCTGACCATGAAGGATTACAAGAAATCCTATTCATTGATCTCAGCAAATGCAGCATTAATAGAGCAGTCAGATGACGAAGGAAAGCAAATAATTTTCTTTCTCTTCCTCTGTCCCTCACACCTGACCAGACAGTAGTGTATAAAAGAAATTCATGATGCTATTCTTTAAGACCCTTACCACATTGCAGTCCTGAGGTTTACTCTGAATCTCCCTATCTCAATCTTGTCCGTGCTACCTAGCTGTTTCCAGACAATGTTTCAATTCTTCTGCATAGCATTGCATCAACAATGTGACTATAAAATGATTCCTCTATTCCAAAATCATTCATGAAATTGTTAATCAAACTAGATTGGCCTGGAAGTGTATCTCTTTCAATGAAACTCACTATCTCCATTTAGAAAGGTCCTTCCCCAGTTTACATTTCCAGCACAAATTTCAACAATTTTCAGTATGCTGATACACTTTGTATTTTACTAAGGTTGGCATAACTATTCTTTTTTGTCTTTATGCTAACAATATCTTAAATAAAGATGTTCCACTTGCTATTTTTAGTTCAGATGATACTGTTCAAAATTGAAAGCTGATGTTACCAGACATCTGTGATTTCATAAGCTACTTGTTACCTTGGATATTTTTTGTACTCTAAGATATAATTTTCAGGATTCCCAACTTAAAAGCGAACTAAAATGAAATAGTTCTTTTCCATGCCCTCATCCTCATTAAACATTTTTCTTCACCCCTCATAGTCAATGTTTTTCTCCATTTTCATTAAGGAAATTAAGATTCATCTAGATTATGTAATAAAATTCTATCATAATGCTGGAAGACAGTATTCACGAGGAGGAAAGCTCCATCTGTCATACATCTTGCAAAAAAGCTATATATATAGTTTTGTGTTATTTTAACACAAATTTTAAATCCAAGCTATACCGACAATACTACATATGATAAACCAGACTTCAGTTGGACAGTCTACAACAGCATCAGATTAACTTTACGCCAGAAGCTCAGTATGTATGTCAAAACATAAATGAAAGTCCTGTTGTTCTCACAGGCTTCTGAGGATCTGTAACACGTTAACACACTTCCTGCCTCGTTTTAAAAAGAAAGTCACAGAGGATTTCCCTTTGGAGGAGTCCTTCTCCATCCTTTCCTCAGAGTGGAATGAATGTTCTGTGGAGCCTAGACTGAATTTATAATATTCCCTGAAGCAGAACTGAATCTTACTCTGAAATCGTATGGGAAAGTCTTCAGCAGCGACATATTAAAGCCACATGCATTTGAGGTTCTGACATAAGAGGATTAGCTGCACTTTCTCAGTGTTTAGCTGAGTTTAGAAGAAATGCTATTTATCATATTTTAACATCTTCATCCCACTTACTTTTATTTATCTTTTTGCTTTATAATAAACACAGGAAGTATACATAGACAACTGGCAAGTCCACTGCAGTAATCCAAGAAGTGTCCTCCTTTAAAAAAGGAGGTGCCATCAAATTAAATACTTTGTTTTCCTCTAATCAATGCCACATTTCAGAGGATGGGAAAACCAAAACCAGAAAGAAGACAATGACCTTACCTTTCCTACATACTGAGGATCTGGTCCCATGTGCTCTTCTAAAACAAAGAACTGGTTCCACACCCATCCACGCTTGGGACGATGATGAACTTCTGTTTCGCCTTCTACGTGTTTGGTTTGATTTCTAGTCACCTTGATGGAGCCATGGTGAGCAGCTCCATAACACCTCTGCACAAAACAGAGACAAACTAGGACTGGGCAGATACAAGATGTACTTGTAATTCTCATTGTAGGATAAGCTTCCTGTTCAAGGTTTTCTTTCTCTTGTCTTTTCAGCTATAATCCTTTAATAAGTTCCCAAGAGAGAAGGTGAAGCCTGGTTCAGAAATACAGTCCAAAATGGGTTTTTCTGCATGTTCATGGTTTAACTGCCCATTTGGGAAAGCTCAATTTATATTTACATGATGAAAAGCTGACTGGAAAAATGGATATTTCTTCTGAGGTCTTCACAATAGAGATCCACAGCCGACCATTTTCTAATAGGGAAAGAAAAGAAAGCCACTTACTCATCACTAAAACCAGCAATTTTCAGGTTTCCGACCTTAGACTACACTTCAGCTGTACTAACCAGTCTCATAAAGACTTCCATTGTAAATAGAATTTCTTTTCAATCCTTCCTGTAAAAGTTTTTTCAGATTTTTTTAATTAAAATACTTTGAGTTAGCATAACTCTTCCAACCTATGAAAACATACATATTATTAAAAAGTGGATGATCTAGGACCGATCCTTTGGTCTTTGCCTGCAAATCACTGATCTGGTCTGGTAGTAAAATAAAATCACTGCTACAGAGTCATTAGACAAATAGTGATTGGGAGTTCATTTCACAGAGTTCTTGATCTTCCATACAATATGCAGTGACCCAACACAGCGAAAAATACTAAGACTATGATGGATTTCAAAAGAAAGCCTCCAAAAGAGGCTTTGAGGATTCTGTGTCAATATTAGACAGGAACTTTCAGTCAAAAAGTGCACTTCTAAACCCTGTGCTTTACGTAAATTCCAACCAATATCATACTGGAACATTTCATGCTGATGGAAAGTTCAGGTACCGTTGTTTAGATGATCAATATTATTTTTATTAAAGCAACTAAATTCCCACTGAAACATTTTCTCTACTTCAAAATAGAAAATGTAACCTTTTATACTCAATAAGAAAATGTGAAACATGCATGGAAGTTGATGCGGCCCCTACAGCAAAGTACCTTGAAAGAAATAGAAGAACTTTTCAACCTCACAGAAAGAGTTATCCTAAGGTAACTGTTTGTTCAGTTATCTGAAATTATGAAAGATCAGCCAATCAGGAAGCTCCAAACACCCAATCTTGGCCTTGTTCAATCATCATAAAGCTACTACATTTATGTAAAGAAACCACAATGAAATTAATTTTCTTCCTAAATTTCATAAGAACTCAACAGAACAAATACAAAATCTCTAAAGAACAAACCAAGAATTAGAAATCCAATGGAAAAAAACTTCAGTGGAAGGAAGCTTTTTCCCTTATTCTTCTTACAAAGCCATAATAATAATACTAGAAGCTCTTTCTTCTGTATTCATCTAAGTAACGTTTCTCATCAGAATAATGGAAGAATACTTCAGTACTGCTCTATGTCAGAAATACTCAGAAAAGACATTTTTCATTGCTATTATTCAGTTCACGCACAGTCTGAAAATCATTAGGGGTCTTCTGTGGCCCCTGGTGTGATAACTGNTCAGGTCAGGACAGTGGGTTATGCTGAAGTAAAGGAAGAACTCCAGTCTCTCATGGTTGGGCAGGAGTTCAAAAAGAAACTCTTGTGTTTTCCACTGAGGAAAGAAACTTTTGGACATTAAGTATTATTCTCTTTCTTATTTCCATATAAATGTAATCTCCCCTCAACTCCTACAAATGCCAAGTCACTGGTCTCTTAAAACTCTCACATCCCATCTCAGAATAGACTCATACAATATGATGTATTACTACCTTCTTTAAGTACAAATGTAACAGGAATTTTTCAGTTAAGTGTTGTATGACGTCTAAGGTATATCAAGGACAGAATCCAGACATTCTGGGTTTCTAACTCTGCACTCTTCTTCCTTGATTTCCTTGCCTTTCTGCATTCTATCCTGATTCTTGCTAGAAATCAATTTTTGCCTAGAGGAACGCAATTTCCTTGTAAAGATTTCTGTGCTTACAGATGAGCCATTTTAATAGATCAATCGTTGCACTTCAGCTATGCATAAAAATTAAGCAGTACCTCACAAAATTATAAGGCTGCAGTCTTATCCATTCAAGTATTATTTTTCTTCCCTTTGTTTCCATCTTTGAAAATGCCTGGGAGCAGTTCATAAGACTATAAGCAGTGTATAATGAGTTAAAAATGGTATACAAAATGCACTGAGATTTCACAGGATATCACATTTAAAATATTTGAAATCATTACTACTGAACTTTACCTTATAAAAACTGTGGGGATGATGCTGATGGAAAATTCTTGGCTTATAAAAGAGTAAATATAGATGAGTGCAAAAGATACCAATAAATCAAGATTTAGTTATAAGAACTTTGTTTCTCCCTGCTCTCAGAAATCATCCATAGGAAAAAATAATAATAATACTAAGATGGAGCCTGTAAACTATGTTATTTCACAATCTGTCTTATATATGGCTTAGAAAAAGTAAGTGAAAAAAGCAACAAACTATGAAGGGCTTCTTCATCTCAAAAATAACTATTTTTCTTAGCTTTAACATTAACTAGGAGGCATTAAATGTTTATTTTGCCTAAGTCACTGTGTCATTTTATTCAGTTCAGAAATTAACACCTGCTCCCCAAACTAAAGCTTTAAAATTCTTTATTCTGAACAAAAGTTTTATATAGTAATAAATAATAAGGATTACAACAGCATCTACGTCCTGTTACTATCATGCTTACAAGTTTAGGCTACAACTGTTTCAGAATTGTGTGTGAAGCCTGAAAAACCATTTCCACTACAATAAATTTAACAATTGAAAGAGGAAGGACTTCAGTGAAGATTCTTTGAAGTGTTTTCACACTAGTAAATATCTTTTAAAACTAAAGCCTAATTAACACTGAGTACATAAAGGTCCTCATACTTACTTACACAGCACTCTCCTACTACAGGTCTAGTGTAAACATTCACTAAAAACCTGCCTTGCCTCCCCACAATAAACCTCAGCTTTGCCATGAAGACAGCAAAGTTCGTCCACAAGAGGAAGTGCAGATGAAAAGACTTTGAATGATTAGTACACAAGAGACAGTAAAGCAAAGAGTAGACAAACTTTAAATGTTAGTGACCAAAACAAAGGACTGCACTTTCTGAAATCCCTTAAATTGTTGCCTAAAGCCAACATATTGAGATGGTGACTGCTCAGTGCTCTTGTCTCCAGCTTCAGATTAAGTGTCCTGTTTTATGGGTTTTGCTATAATTATATATGCAAATGCAGAGCAGATTTGTGTTATTGCTGTCTCCTGGGAGCCCTCATGAAAATGTGTTGTGCATCTCAAGAGACTCTCAGATTGAGTCTAAATAAAATAAATAATTAAAGATGAAGTGGGAAAGTTCCACCATCATCACTGGAAATCATTACAGCAGAGTAGTTACTGCTTAGTGTGGCAGCAAGTCACTATAATGAATTCCCAGAAAACTAGTATGAGCACTGTTATGCAAAATGTGTCTGTTTCACTATCACAAGGGGATGCATTCTTAGTAATGGAGACTTTTCCTGAATCTTATGTGTCCCCCATCTCTCAGAATAAAATTGGCCATTTGTTTTCTTTATCCTGGGGAAGAGAAGAGTGAGGGGAGACTGCATCACAGTCTATAACTTCCTCATAAGGGGAAGCAGAGTGGCACGAGCTGATGTCTTCTCTCTGGTGACTTGATAGAACACGAGGCAATGGCATGAAGGTGTTCCAAGGAAGGTTCAGGTTAGAAAAAAGGAAAAGATTCTTCACCCAGAAGGTGGTGGAGCACTGGAACAGGCTCCCCAGGGAAGCAGCCATGGCATCAAGCCTGATAGAATTCAAGAAGCATCTGGACAAGGCCCTCAGGCACATGGTGTGACTTTTAGGGTTGTCTTGTTCAAAGACAGAATTGGACTTGATTACCTTTTTGAGTCCCTTCCAAACCAGGAGATTGCATGATTCTACAACCACATGTTTGAATTCTGATTGATTCAGTTTAGCAGATGCACATTCAGCACACTCTACAAATCTTTTGTCATGTCCCTGAGGAACGCTTTTCAGAGTGACAATTAGTTATGGAACTTGTAATAAATCGCATTTCTCATATACTTTCTGACTTCTCCCTCTGCACTCTGCCCTCTAGACTTCCCGCCTGTCAGAACAAATTCTTTTGTTGTCAAAATCTGACCAGCTTGAAATCAACATCATTATTTACAAGTAAATAATCTGGAAGGAAAATATTTCTTTCTTCCTGCATTGCCTGTGCTTAGTCTACCATCAAAGCTATATCCTTCAGCACTGTACATGGAGACAAAAGACAGAACAATGACCTAGTACCAGAAAGAAAAATTTGGATGTTATTTTTCGGTTTATCTTTCAAAAAAAGAGATTGATAGATTACCAAGAGAAAACACAGTACTCCAATGGACCTCTGGTAATTGGCAGGAAAAAAAAGGTGAAATTTTAAGGTAGGTGAAGTGAAATTATTTCTCTATAGTCAATCTCTATTCTCTTATTCCAAGGCTGGTAGAGCGGAGCTTGGGACTTTTCATAAAAAATGAGGCACCAATTTTTTCTCAGCCTATGCATCAATATAGACAAAATATACAATTATCAGAGTTTTTTAACAAACAGTGCATTCTGCATATGTTAGTCAATCCGATAGAAGCAGTGTCAAAACTGTTTTGGAAAGCATTTAAAAACTGCATTACATGTTGTAGTCTTGACTCTGTTGTTTTTACATTGTAGCTATGTGTATGAGACTAAAAACTAGGGAAAACGTAATTAAATAAAATGTTCTTAAAATAGTTTAATAGCAACTTCAGTAACTGCAAGTAGTTCTATATTGACAGATATTCTAGAAATGGGAAACTGGGCTACTTTTTTACTTCAAAAGCATAAGAAACTTTTCTTTAATTTGTAAGGTACCTGCATGAAATTGTAAACTCCCAAATTATGGCTAAATTTATATGTAAATATATTACTACTCTGAAAGTTAATCTTTATCATCCTGGAACTCAGATTTCTAAAGAAACAGAGAGAAGAGAGCATTAGATAACTCCCTCCTCACCTCTTTCAGCCAACAAATCCAGCTGATGACTGTACAGAATCACAGAATATTCATGGCTGGAAAGGACCTTTCAGATCACTGAGTCCAACAAAAAAAACAACCCACTAAACCAAACAAAACAAAAACCCACACACAACCCCTGCCCTCGCTAGAGCATGTCCTGGAGTACCACATCTACATGTTTCTTAAACACCTCCAGGGATGCTGACTCAATCACCTCCCTGGGAAGGCTGTTCCAGTGCCTCACCACTCTTTCTCTAAAGAATTTCTTCCTAATATCCAATCTAACCCCACCCTGTCTCAACTTCAAACCATTCCCTCTGGTTCTGTCATTAGTTACTAAGGAGAAGAGGCCAACACCCACCTCTCTACAACATCCTTTCAGGTAGTTATAGAGGGCAATAAGGTCCCCCATCAGCCTCCTCTTCACCAAACTAAACGTGCTCAGCTCCCTCAGCCTCTCCTCATACGGCTTGTTCTCTAAACCCCTCACAAACTTGGTAGCTCTCCTCTGGACACGCTTCAGCATCTCAATGTCTCTCATATAATGAGGGGCCCAGAACTGAACACAGTACTCCAGATGACTCTTCACAAGTGCCATCATTAAGGTTGGAAGAGACCTCTAAGATCGTCAAGTCCAGCCATCTATCTATCACCACCATGCCACTAAACCGTGGCCCTAAGTACAACATCTATACCTCCAGGGACAGTGACTCCACCACCTCACTGGGCCCCCTGTTCAATGCCTAACAAACCTTTCAGTGATGAAAGTTTTCCTAACATCCAATCTAAACCTCCCTCAGTGTAACTTGAGGCCATTTCCTCTTGCCCCCTCACTGGTAACCTAGGAGAAGAGACCTATCCCTATCTCACTCCGATCTCCTTTCAGGTAGTTGTAGAGACACATAAGGTCTCCCCTGAGCCTCCTCTTCCTCTGACTAAACAATCCCAGTTCCCTCAGCCATACAGTCTCAAAAGGTGCTAATTCTTGTACCTCTTCTTCACTTACACACAGTCTTTTGGTAAAGACCACTTCTAATCACCAAACCCCCAGAAATGTCTATGCTAATCTAGAACTATTATTATTTCATCTAGTGAATTATTTTACATAAGCTTCCTTTTACAAAATAAATAGAAAGAAGCAAGAAGCACAGAAGAAAACCTCATGAAAAATAAAGACTTTTCTTTCATATAAGGGAACAGAAATTCTGTTATGGGGAGAAAGGTGTGGGGGGAAATAAGTGATAAAATGAGATCCAAAATCAACAAGCAATCAGAAATTATAGAAAAAATACATAACAGAAGAAAATTTAAAGTAAGATATAACAAAGATGAAAAATCACTGAGAAAAAATCAACATAGAGAAGGAAATTTTAAAGTTCAAGTGGAAAAAGCTGAAACCACTAAAGTTAACATGTGAAGCTATCAGAGATTTTCTCTCAAAACTGCGTGTGTAAACAAACAGCAGTATAATTTCTGTGAAATGTAAGAAATCCAGTTAATACAGTTCAAGAGAAAGACAGTTGACATAGAGAACACATTAACTGAAAACAAAAATCATGAAATTCCACACAGAACATAAAAATCTATGAATTAGTATGCTGAAATTGCCAAGTGCAAACTCAGTATTTATTTCTCTATGCTTTTTACCTTTCGTACTCAAAAAGCTCTTCTTGTAATTTCCATATTTTCACACAAAATTATTTTCACACACCATTATTTGATTTGGAAAAAATATATACTATATGGAGTAATATAACAACGTAAGGACAAATGCATAGGCTTAATGGTTACAGGTTCTTACGCAGTATGTGTGAAAACTGTGATATTCTTAGGTTCAATTTACAAACAGAGAAACACATTGTGCAGAAGTATTTACTGAGATGAGTACACCAGTCTTGTTGACACTGTCCAAATAAAAATCAAGAGATCACAGAATCACAGAATCACAGAATCGATCGGGCTGGAAGGACCTCCGAGATCATCAAGTCCAACCCTCCATCAACTCAAATCCATTTACTAGATCATGGCACTCAGTGCCACATCCAATCTTTGCTTAAAAATCTCCAGGGATGGTGAATCCACCATCTCTCCAGGCAGGCCATTCCAGTGCCTGATCACCCTCTCTGTGAAGAACATTTTTCTGATCTCCACCCTAAATTTCCCCCGGCAGAGCTTGAGCCCGTGCCCCCTTGTCCTATTGCTGGGTGCCTGAGAGAAGAGACCAGCTCCCACCTGGCTAGAACTTCCCTTCAGGTAGTTATANATGGAAAAAGAATGCCCTTCTTATTTATTTCTTCTCACCCTTTACTTCCTACTCCTCAAATAAGGAACAATCATACCAAAGGTCCTGGAAGAAATTAAAATCAGCAGCTCTACCCTGGAATATTATTAAGGAAAGGGAAATCATACATTTTGAGGCATTCTAAAAGAGGAAAACCTCAGGCAGGAGTCCTTCATTTGGGAAAGCAAGCTAGCTGGTCCACTGCAAAGATTATACTACATAACAGAAAGACAATATGATAGCACAGATATGGGGATTACATTCCCTAATGTTCTAATTAGATACCCCAAATCAGTGATTGCCCAAGAACTAATAAATTCCTTTCTACACCTGATTTTTATAGAGGTTATAGTAGCATTTAGTTGCAGAGCTAGCATTAAATTATTTTAAATTCATAAAATTTTTTCAGATAGTAACAAGTGCTGAATCTTTCAATGGTATCCTGACTAATGGGCATATATCCAACAGTCCCTACTTATGAGGCTCCATTTCTCCTACTGGCTTGGAGCTCCGCACAGACTACATCAGAAGTCTCTGTTATCTCTGTATTTATATCCCATAAGATTTCTTCCTATGTGCTCATAATCCGGGCTACTTTTTGAATTTACGAATATTTTTTTTCTCTCCCCAATTCTTCCTCCATACAAGGCAGGTATTATTTCCACATATTTCTTGAACACTCTATGATGGGTTTGTACTGAGCATGCTCAGACAAAATGGTCAGGAAGCTTCCCCAGCTTGGGGCGGAATGTGGTGGGATTGTGCTGAGCATGCTCAGGTGAGAAGATTCAGGAAGTTCCCCCAGCTCCATTTTCGATCCTTCCTCTGTGAAGAGCATATTTAAGGGAGGAAAACAATGTGAGGGTGGGGTTTTATGTGCAGTTGTTTGGGGTTTTTTTGCACTAGTGATCAAGTTACTCTCTTCTGGTCCTGCATGTAGCTTATCACTAAACACAAGCTTTAATGGATTTCTCAACAGATACGATTAACTGAGGCACCACTTAGAAAAGCATAAAAATTATCCACACTACAGCTAGGCAAATAATCCAGGACATTATACAGCAAAGGAGATTGATACCACATGGCCCAAATAAAGATTACTAGGCACACTGACATCCAGCATAATATGAAAATAAAGATAACCTCTTTAACAGTTGTGTTTTTTTAAATGCTTTTCAAAGATGAATGGTGGGTTTTTTCTAATCGATAACAATATTTTTTTTTAAATGGGTGTGTCCAGTCCACTATATAGAAAAAATTCAATTTTTACTTACAAACTATCAATGCTCCAAAACAAACCCACATCAGCCCTGAAAATTCCTATCAGAAAAGATGTTTTCCTTGCCAGAATACAAACAGGTAGATCTGTAAGATCTATAAGATCTGTTATGCTGGCAATACATCAGAACCACTATGGAATTCAAGTATTATTGTCATAACAGGGTTTTTAAAAGTGTATCAAATTGATGCTTTGGTTAGAAGATGTGAAAGATGAGCTGTGATCTCCTATGCAGCCTTCAGCATAAATGGTTTCAGTGAGTGGCTAACTGTAGAGATGATTTGAATGATTTGAGGAACAAGCAAGAGGAGCTAGAAGCCTTGGCCCAGCCCCAGGGATACAGTATCACTGGCATAAGTGAAACCTCATGGGCTGAGTCCTGTGACTGGTGTGCCATGATGAAGGGTTATAGGCTCTTCAGGAGAGATAGGCAGGACAGATGAAGCAGGGAGGTAGCACTGTAGGTAGTAGAGGGGCTGGAATGCATAGAGCTTGCATTGGCAAGGTTGAGAGCCTTTGGGTGAGGATTAAGGGACAACCAAATAAGGCAGGTATCATTGTGGGAGTCTACTACAGGTCATCTAGCCAGAATGACAATACTGACAAATTATTCTTTAAGGAACTAAGGAATGCCTCTACATAATCCACCCTTGTCCTTATGAGGGACTTCAACTTGCCAGATGTCCATTGGCAACATCACACAGCTGGTACAAATACATCCAGAGGATTCCTAAAAAATTTGGACAGTAACTTCTTGGTACAGGTACTAAGGTAGCTGACTAGGAATGGTGCCCTCTTGACTTGTTGCCTGTTAACAGGGATGGTCTTGTGAGTGAAGTGGTGATGGGAGGGCAACTTGGCCACAGCAACCATGAAGCAGTAGAGTTTAAAATCTCTGGAGACAGGAGACACAAAATCACAGAATGTCCTGAGTTGGAAGGGATCCACAAGGATTATGGAGTCCAACTCCTGTCTATGCACGGGACGAGCCCAAAGTCATACCATGTGCCTAAGAGAATGGTCGAGATGCTTTCTGAATTCCGTGACAGCTGGTGCCTTGACCAACTTGCATCTCTGGGGAGCCTGTTCCAATGCTACACCACTCTCTGGGTGAAGAACCTTTTTCTAATATCTAGACTGAACCTTCCCTGGCACAGCTTCATGCTATTCCCCTGGGTTCTGTCACTGGTCACCACAGAAAACAGATCAGCCCCTCCTGCCCCTCTTTCATCTCTGGTGAGGAAGTTATAAAGTGACGAGGTCTCCCCTCAGATTCCTCCAGGTTGAACATACCAAGTGACTCCAGCCATTCTTCATATGGCTTGACCCTTCACCATCTCTGTGGCTCTCCTCTGGATGCTCTCTAACGATTTGATATCCTTCTTCTCTTGTGGTGCTCAAAACTGCACACAATACTCAAGGTGAGACCACACCAGCAACGAGTGAAGTGGGACTATCACCCTTCTCGATAGGCTAGCAATGGAGTGCTTGATGCACCCCAGGACACAGTTGACCCTTTTGGCTGCCAGGGCACATTGCTGACTCATATTCAAGTTGCCATCAACCAAAACTCCTAGATCCCTCTCTGTAGGACTGCTTCCAAGTTTCTCATTCCTCAGTTTTTAGGCACATCCAGGGCTGCCCCTTCCCAGGCATAGAATCTAGCAATTGCCTTCGTTAAACTTCATATGATTTGTGACCTCCTAATCCTCTAATCTGTCCAGATCTTTTTGTAGGACTTTTCTGCCTTCAAGGGAGTCAACAGCTCCCCCCAGTTTAGTATCATCAGAAAAATTAGTTATTACACCTCTGAGTCCTGTAATTTATAAAGATGTTGTAGAGCACTGGCTCTAAGATGGATCCCTGTGGAACCCCACTAGTCACTGGTCACTAGCCTGATGTAACCCCATTTACTATAACCGTTCGAGCTCAACCTCTCAGCCAGTTGTTCACTCATGTCATGATGTACTTATCTAGCTGTATGCTTGACACTTTGTCCAGAAGGATACTGTGGAAGACAGTATCAAAAGCCTTACTGAAGTCTAAAAAGATGACACCCACTCATCTCTCTTGGTCAACTACGTGGATAACTGTGTCATAAAAGGAAATTTAAGTTTGTTCGGCAGGATTTTCCCTTCATAACCCCATGTTGGCTATGCCCATTGACTGTCAGTAGGAAGAAAAATGACAGCAAAACTTCAGCTCTGGATACAAGGAGAGCAGACTTCAGGCAGTTCAGGGAAATACATGTATTGGGTTTGGCTGAGATGGTGTTAATGTCCCCATAGCAGTTTTCAGAAACACTATGCCTTGGGTTGAAGCTAACCTGTGATGTTGTGACTGCTGGAAGGCTGGCACAACACCAAGGGGATCGGGTGAATAAGATCTTGGGAGGGGACACAACTGAGACAGCTGACCCAAACTGACCAAAGGGCTATTCCATACCATATGACATCAGCTCAGGGATAAAAGAGGGAAGGTTGGAGTATCTGTGGGAAGAAGATGACTGACCCCAGTATCTGTGGGAAACAACTCGGCCACTAAAAAGCTTTTGAAGGTGCTGGGTTCCATCTGTGCCAGTCACTTTTTAAGTATCACCTCCTACCAGCACAGGAGCAGGCAATTCAAAATGTCAGAAGTCAAGCAGGCGAGGCAGAAGGCCAGCTTGGCTGATCAGGGAGCATCTTCTAGAGCTAAGGCAAAAAAAGAAAGTTTATGGCTAGCTGAAGCAAGGCAGATTGGATTCTTCCAACATGAAAGGATTACAGAGATGCTGTTCACTACTGTAGGGTGAAAATTTGTGCAGCCAAAGCCCAGCTAGGAGTTGAAGCTGGCCAGTATTATGTGGGACAATAAAAAGGGCTTTTCGAAATTTGTTAATAGAAAGAGGTAGACCAGAAAAAAACCTGGTCGGTTACTTGATAAGGATGGTCACCTCACAAACAGGGGGACTGACAAAGCAGAGATTGATCTTCAGTATCAGTGATGAGCTCCAGGCCCCCAGAACCCTGAGCTAGAGACCCATTACTGTGAGAATGTTAAACTCAGCCAAACCTCAACTTCTACAGAACCTGCTGCTCCAGCTAGATCTCTATAAGTCTTATGGGGCTGTCAAGGGTTAGGGCTGGACTGGCAACTAACTGACAGACACTCTATTACCCACTCTCCCACACTATCCATGGGAAGGGAGAAGAAATGAGAGAGTCTTGTGGGCTGGAAAAGAAAACCAGAACCACGACAAAAGTAACAACACAATTATTCAGATAAAATGCAGCTATCATTTCTGCAACTATAATTACACACACAGTCGTGTTAGACATTACCTGCTGTGAAAGGGATAAGTGTGAAATGCAAAGAGATGATACATGAATCTGACTCATGTCTTTCTTTTTTCCTCAACCAGAGTCCAAACCATCTACATGTATATCTAGAGACCATATAGCTATTCAAGGATAATACAGATATGCAAGATGGCACAAAGGTCCTTTTACATTCCCAAAGCAGCAGAGGGTTTTCTTCTATGCTATTTCTCTTCCCAAGGAACTTGCTAGCAAAATAAAGATTTCAGTGATTTCTGTCAGGTCACCCAATGAGGGAACAAAGCAAATACATGAGACTCTGATGAGCAATTACCCAGTTTAAATAGGAAGAAATTATAACAGCCCACTTGTGTATAATCCACATGCACCGTTTGTCCTGACAAATTATTCCTCAAAAATTAATAGCAAGAGTTCCTCTAAGCAGTATGGCAGCATCCCAAGTAACTGGTAAACATAAAGAAAGGGAAGGGAGGTCTGATGTAGACATAAGATGCTCAAGAAATGGTTGAAGATCTTAATCTCTCATAGTTTGCTACCAGTTCAGCACTGTACTTTAAACTCCTTAAAATCAGATAGATTATTCATTCTATTATTGTTATAGAAATTTTGGCAATATATAATATAGAGTATGTATATATTTCTCAGGTCAGAAGAGTGATAAAAATGTTGTATTTTACATAAGGTTAAATCTCAATGTTTTAAATAAAAATATTAAATGATCAGTCTCTTTAAACATGTATTACTGTGTATGCTTGAAATTTTAAACATTCCTTTCTGAGTGTTTCAAGAGCAGTGAGAAAGTATGGCTAAAATGTGGTAGATTTCAATATAGAAAATAACTAAAATATGTTTTTACTGGCCAATTCTTCATTTTGAATCAAAACATAAATTGTCACCATCGTTTCTGAGAAAATCAATTAAGTGGTACCAGTTCAGTTAATCCCTATCCAAAAGAAAATCCTCTTCAGAAGTGAAACTATTACCCAGGAATCCGATACTGAAGAAAAGGAATAATTTTAAAAGACACAAAGGTAAGAGCTCTATTCAATGGTCACTGGTAGATCCAGGATTTCCCTTAATGCACCTACAGAAATAACTACCACAAGAAGGAAGGAGACATCCATATATGTTGAGTTTAAATTTGATGTCTGTGTTTGAAAACATGCCATTTCACATCACAATTTAAACTGAGATCTCCTTAGTGTTTGATTTCTTGTGCGACATTACTTCTGCCAAACATACTATAATAACTGTCAACCACACAGCATTGCTTTTAGTGTGTTATTTTCTTACTATTTCCTTAAAAATGGTTTTCTTCTACACAATGTCAACTAGATTTGTCTTTGGCTGTACTCATTCTTTCATGATGTTTAGTTTTCTCTACTCTTGAAATGTACATAATGAGCATAACTTTTTTTCTTTTTAAATCTTGTCTTCCTGTCTTCTCACTCTTCCATCTCAGCAAGTATTAAACCATCAGGGTTCTCAATTTATCACTTCCATCAATAAACGTACTTTGTTTGGTGGCTTTTCCATGATGGATGAATGAAGAGGATACAGAAAAATGTGCATGTGTTTGTGGGTATGTGAACACGAAGTTTCTGCCTAAAAAGTAACAAATAAACAAAAAAAAGGAAATTAGTGTAATTTGGTGTTGGAATTGTCTATGGATAATTACTGTTGCAAATACAGAAACATCTGAGACACCTACATTGGTTATCTTGGCAAGAAAGAAGTATTTAATAATTAGAAAAATACTAGCTGTCTACCTGAACAGCCTGAGTAAATGTAATTCTGCTTGCCAGATTTTAAATATTCTTTTACTTTGAAAGAAATCACAGCTTTGTTTGTAGCAGTAAAAATTTTTATTGTCACTTTGTAGGAGGAATGAAGTATCAAGAATTTACTTGTACTTTTTGCCCAATGGGTAAGATAGACATACTAGTAGAATGGATTTCTTCTGAGTATCTTCATTTTGAAAATCTTTCTATGATGGAGGATTCCCCAAGTCCACATAACTAGGTTTTCTATCATGGTACATCAGTGTGAAAATGGAACGGTTTTTACTAGACAAAAAACAACTTCTGTTACGCAGACACTACAGATATTGAAAATTTCCAAAATATCCCAAGAAATTATTTTCATAAGTTCTGTAGCTTGCTCTATTGCAAACCCAGAAAGGAA
Source organism: Bucco capensis (assembly GCA_013396975.1). NCBI lineage: Eukaryota > Metazoa > Chordata > Aves > Piciformes > Bucconidae > Bucco > Bucco capensis. Next base: position 24,917 of record VWZO01010229.1, read on the forward strand.
TCATCTACTAAATTCAGGTGAAACCCAAACAGAATTGTTAAATGGAAAAGAGTGTATTTAAGTTGTTACACATGGCTACCTTAGAAGTGCCTCACAGTCTTCCAATTAATATTTATCATCAGAATTATTCTTTCTGCTATTATAATAGCAAAACATCTTTAACATCTACTTAGGTATTTTGAAGTACTAATACTGCCTGTGATCACTCCTCCTTTATTCATTTAGTAAATCCATTCCACATTTTTCAAAAGTCACACCCAAACAAAATCTGTAAGTAAAAAATTCAACAAATCCACTGAAATCAACAGGAAAACAGTGACTATAATGAAAAGATATGCAATTTAGTTCTTTGCCACTAATACTTCTTTAGTTTTAAAGTTAAATTTTCTAATTAAACACTCAAATCTGTAGCTACAAGATCAAAGAAACATTTTTTAAATTTAAAAATGCTCTTTATGTTCGAAGTCTGTACACACACACACACACATATACTCTCTACATATGTATGTATATGTACATGTGTAACATGAACAAAAACTCTACATGCTCTCATTTCTCCATAGCTGCATTTGTCTATTACAATTTCTAACTAAAAGTTCCCTGATAAATACACTTTTACTCACTTTCCCATTTCCACTACTCTAAATTGGGGGGGGGGGAAGCCCAATTATTATGAATGATCAATTGCCACGATTAATAAATTAATAATAAATTTCATTTCAACAACTGAACTCATTATAACTGAGAACTTATTTAATCTTGAATTTTTTCTAAGAGAAAGTAAAAATACTTACGTGCCTGCTTATTTGCATTGTATATGCATTTTTTTTCCTTTCTTTTCTTTAGAGGAGGGGAATGAGTACAAAGAATGAGTGGAATGTTCTCCTGTCTTGAGACAGTTTATGTTTCGTACTATTCGAAAACCAGCTGAAAAATATGTAAGAGTAACAGTGTACTTTGGTAAATAACTATGCCCAACTACCAGCAGAAATAATACTGACATAAAGAAGACTATCTGATACCTTGCTTTTTTCCAACAGCCACATGTTATAACCAATTTGTTTCCCATTAAAGCAAAACAGCAGTTTTTAACAAAGGGAGACCAAAACAAAAGATGAAACACTTTTAATCCTGATAAATGTATTGATACCTCTAAACACAGAGTATGTCATTAAATTCATTCATGAATATGAACATATAACATTAATTTTAATAAATGAATCACGCTAATATGAAAACACAGTCATCTTAATTGTCACTCATCTTTTCACAGCAGGAAGACATATTTTCATGTTTTTATTTCATATTGTTCTTTATTGTTCTTCCACAGATTCTATTCTGAAGAATAGATCCTGTCCTTCATTTCAACCAAGATAGTCTTTTGTAACTTTTATGTTATTCCTCAGTTATTTTTGTCTAGATTTAGAAGACTTCAGTGTTCTCCCTTGAATAGTTCTCCATTATTCTAGAAATGTGTGTATGATTTTAATTTGAATTGAAATTAAATATATCATGAAAACCTTACTAATGTTCTTAAGATAAATTCAGGTTTTTAAATTCTGCTGATGATTGTCATGTACCAGGCTGTATTAAGGTTTAAATAGTGAAATGTGTTAAATACAGCAATCCCACTGAATTGCCATAGACTTTGCATATGCAACATTTTCGCATTCTTGGAAAAATTTTAGCTTCCATTCTTGTCCAAGTAACTTCCAAGGAACAAATAAACAGGTAGATAAATTGAGAATTAATGTTGAAGATATAACACCAGCAAATCCTCAGAAACAGAAGGGGAAGGAGAATCAAGGTTAATCAGGAGGATCACATCTTCGCTTCTGATTCTGCAAACCAAAAAAGACTTACTTAACTTTAGGCCTATTAATGAAAAGCTCATTCACATTAATGGGATTATCTGCTTAAAACTAAGATTAAAACTGAACTTTTTAAAGATCAGGTCATTGCCGTTTCAATGAAGGATCTGGAAAAACAGCTTCTGTAGACAAACAATGTTTAATACTTAAATGCATCAAGAAAATTTAAGAATGCTGCATTCAGTTTTAAAATGTGTCTTCCATTAACACATAAGTAACAGTTTAATGACAAGTGAAACATTGTAAGACCATTTTTGTATTCACAAACAAGAGGCACGGTATGCAATACTAGGCTTTATAGTATGGGTTGAATATCTTCAAGAAATCACTCACAGTATGTTTGATAGAAAAAAAAAGTTCTTAGCACCCAGAGGGCACCTCAAATTGTAACTTAAAATGTTTTCTGGAGCTTAGCTTTTTATCTTTACTTCAGCAGAGTGAGGGTTTTGCATTCGTTCAGCATCACTTACAGTGCATGACAGTCAGGACTGAACAGCCAGAAAAATTTTAAAAATGTATTTGTCAGTTCTTACAACTACACTGTTCCCAGAGTACTATATTCAAGTAAATTGTGAAAAATGTTAGACTGAGATACCTGAGTGTAACATGTAAACTATCTGTGGACAAGTTATAATAAATGATATCCTATGTATGAAAGTAGTCATTCAATAGAGTTAGTGGAGAGACTGTAATTTAATGAGTAATAGAACAATGAAAGTGTTGCAGCTTCCAGGGTTTTTTTTTATGAGGCCTAGAATATCTGCTATGAAAACAATCAAGAGAAATAATGTCAAAATTGTGTACCTATCATTTAATTTCTACTCAAACAATCAAAGTGAGATTTGAGCTCTTCACTGATGGCTGTTCTCTCACATTTCAGTATTTCGTGTTTCCTCAGTGGCTATTTGCTACTTCTGAAGAAAGTAGATTGGTATTTCATTGATAAGTATACATTCATTTCCACATATTCTAGCATAGTTCTACTATTACTAGAAAGGGATTGGGCTATTGATGAGGCTTCTAGCAAATCCTCATCACCCTTTGAGAATGAAAAGAAATAGTTATCAAAACGACCTGCCACAAGATTTACAGCAAAATAGCAGTATCAAGACAGTAAATTACTCAGAGTGAATATAAAAGCTTAGAAAGCTAATAGAAGTTCATGAGCCTGATCACATGCAGATATAACAACATTAAGGAACCTTCATGCCTATTGCTTCTTGACAGAGAAATTGTCTGCACAGGAGATTAAAGCAACTTAGCAAAGGAGAGATGACAGGTGTGTCATGAGCATATTTAATCCCCAGGTAACAGCTGCTGGAATAAGAGCTAGTACAGCAATGTTTTTCCATCCCAAACTGAAGAAACAACAGTGAAATGCTTTGTTTGTTTCTTCATTTGTTTTGTGAGGGGACCTCTCACTTAAAAGAGCAGAACAAAGCTGGGATTTTTTCATGACTACGAAGTCAACTCGTACACATCATCATGCAGCTCTCTTTAATTTTAAAACTTGAATATTAGTTTTCTTTCTACAACTCTTGAATTGTCAGGTGCTGACATTGCTGGAATTATACATGACTCAAGACTGAAGAGTCTGTAAAATACACTAACGTTAGATTTAAGCAACATTGACTAGTGTTTTGTGTTTGTGCCCGCCCCTAGCATGAAGATATATATATACACATATACACACAAATGTAAATACCCAGTAAAGAATGTCACATTCAGCACTTAATCCAAAAGTAATGAAAATAAAGATTCTTGTAGAATTAACACAGTTCTGAATCAGTACTAATGACTTAATAGAGTAATAATATTTCGTAGTATTTTCCCTGAATAAAAGAGAAAAAATGACACTCATATGTTCAGCTTTTCCAAAGAGTTAAATACTGTTTCTTCTCCTCTAGAGAGTCTTCAAATCTAAGGCATGAAGTTTGGAAGAAAGTAAGTTCTAAGTTTTACAGCATAACATCAGCTTTTGCAACAATTTACCTAATACTTTCTACAGCATTTTATGAAAACAGATATTCTTCCTCTCAGATAATTAAATCAAGAGAGGGAATAATAAAAAGGAGTTCTGTATGAGATTACAATATAAATATTACTCTTGGAAAACACTGGGGAAAAGATTTAAAGGACAATTATTCATGAAACTGCAGTGTTACCTTCCACAAGATTTTTTTCTTAATTAGTTGTGTTGATCACTTTGGAATCCAAGCTTTAAAGTAATAAAAAGCATATCACTTGGTTAGTTTTTAGATCTTATCTTTCAAAATCTGATTTTGTATTTACTTTAAAAGCATACAAGAAATGATTGACTTGAATAAGGCATATATAGTAAAAAAGAAAACAAAAAAATCCCAAAACCAAAACTAACAAGAAAAAAGTTAACAGGAACCCAAAATGCTTCTAACAAAGAAATCAGCATTCCTTCATGCTTACATTTCCAGTTCTTATGTCTATAAATGGGGAACCCACAGCAGAACATTTCCTTTTTCCAAACAGCAGCTCTCCAGCTCTGTAGAGCAAAGGACTCAGCTTGGGCTGCAGAACATGATGAGATATCTAGGTAAAAATGCAAATGGTTGCCTGCATTGTGCTCAGACACTACATGTGCACTGATACATCTGTAAGCTAATTTTTTAGAGGTCATTTAAGTGTATTTGCAGTATACTAGAGACATTCCCAGTCAGTGACATCTACCTCTATAAAAAAGGTCAAGAACTGACCAAAGAACTATTAAGTGACATAGTTCAACCCTATTTAGTTTGGCATATATTTAAATAAAGATGTGAGAAGTCTGGTCTGTCATGAGGATACAGGTATTTGCTATGTAATTTTCCTATTTTAAACTCTAATACTAAAGGATAAATATATAATCTATTTACACTATAAGACCAACTTAAGATACCTTGGATAGTAAATGATGCAAATATGTGTTCTCTATATTCTATCAAAAGCAAGAACCGACTTTAGCTAATAGATATAAATAGATGCAAAGCACTGATCCATCTTAACAAGCTCCATAACACTGTCTAGCAAAACTATCATCTAGCACACATCCTATACATTTTTACCATGTCCTTCAGGTCTTTTGCCCTACACACAAGAGAAAACTAATCCACTTCTGCCAATAACTAATTTTTGCTCAAAACAATTATATATATATATATAGCTATTATATATATCTAAATAGCTATGATCTTGTGCATTTTTTCAATTTTTGTCCTTTACCATTTGCTATTTTTATTATGTGCACTGAACTAACCAAAATCATACTGGGTTTATGTAATTAGTTTATACACATACACTACCTTATTCTAAACACAAACTTTCTAAATACAAGGAAATCTCTCTATTTCTGCATTTCTAAAATCTACTTTCTACTGGGTATCTATCTTCCATTGATAGCAAAGATAAAAATCACCTCTTCATAACTAAGGTCAGATCAAATAATTTAGAATAAGGAAGTCATAGACACATGCAGCTCTATTTCATCTACTGCAGCTGCTTCAGAAATAGCATTATGAAAGTAACACACCAGAGACCACACTTTTTTCTTGTTCATTTCTTACTGTATTTTCACCAGGGAGCAAAGAAATGAGACTCCAGGGGAGCTGGCTACACATGCTAGTAGTAAAGACATAGTTCACAAGGCATCAGTCCTTTGATATGTACCAAAATAAATAACTGAAAGCAAATAATTTATGAGACAGTTTTACTTCTATTTCAACACTCAACCATAAAATTCAATGTGTTAAAAATGTATGTGCCAGAGAAACATCAATACACAGTAAGAGCTCATCTTCGTTTATCAGTATTTCTTAAATAAACCCAGTGACAGTTACATACTAGTGGTGTCAATACACTCCCACTCTGCACACTTACTGGCCATGAGAAGAAGAGTTCATCATGGATTTAACACTCTCATAGACCATGAACCTTCTAATCTGCATACACAAGGCCCCAGATAGCTAACGTCAAAATAATCCTTTATCACTGACAGAGGCTCACTGAAATGTGTTGTGGTTCTGTCCTGAAACAAAGAGTCCTTCTGAAAACACAGGAGAAAATATCTTACAGACCACAGGTATTTCCTCACATCTCTTCCATTAAAATCTTTAACAGGAGAACGTATCAGTACTAAATGTGTACAAAGATCACTATGTATCTCTATTTCTGACGACAAGGTGATTGGCTATATTATTGCCCCTAAAATTCAGGCAAAGAGTTTAGAAATTTTCAAATCTTCATCATTCTTTCAAATATTTTATTGAAAGCTTTTATATTTACTTCCATCATTCTTATAATTCGATGACTGCTGTCTATCACATAGCCTTTGGCACTGATTTCTAATACACTAATGCAACCATGGCAACTTGTTTTTAGATAACTGAAAAGCCACACATCTACAAACCACAGTAGATGGCCTATATTGTTACAGTCACTCCTAAAATATGTTATTTTTATCACAAAACCCCTAATCTTCCATTGTTAGCCTTACAGTTCATACAATTTATCAATTCTCTCACTTTCTCAGTTCCTTCTTTCCTTTCTAGCAAACCAGTACTCATGATTCAGCAGTTGAAGTTAGCTTCCACCCAATGCCCAGGGAGATGGCAGAAGGAGGTGTGCAGTCCCTCAGAGACAGAGGTATTGAATCTAAATTTCATGGATGGAGGAATGTTATGGCTAGGCAAGACAGATGATTTCCTCCAATACTCCAGAACTACTGAAATCTGCAATCCACTTCCTCTGATTTTCTTCTCATTTCCTGCTATTTCACTGCAATCTAGCCCACTGAGAGGACAGAAAACCCTTCTGCTTTTTGGCTGAGTCAGTCTTGCTCTGGATATTGTGCTGCAACCAGTTTCCCAAGGGAATAAATGATCATCAGACGTGGTACCACAAAGGAAAGGGGAACACAGCTGGGAGCCATGCTTCTGGTAGCAATGAGCAAGCAGATTGGTTTTACTGGGTCTGAACTGCATCCCAGTTACATTCACAAAAAAAACATACTCCATGCTCCTTCCAGCTAGTCCCACTGCACTAAAACATGACACTGTTCCTTTGCTTCCCAAACCTGATGTTTGTTGTTCTAAAAGAATCAAGATTCTGTGTATTCAAATAGCTGAAGAAAGCATCTTGTCCCAGAGTCAGGGAGATCTTATGGCATTGTCCTTCCCTGTACTTGTGTATAAACAAAAGACACTAAAATATATTAAAGTCATTCATAATTCTTTAGCTAATAAAACTACAGTCTAGTATTATGAAGTTCTGCCTCAGCTGCTTTCATATATTCAGGGGAAAAAAATAATTTTTAAACCAATTTGCTGAAGTATTAATGGTTTTTAAGATATTGTGTATAAGGTGCAGGGTTTCAATATTTTTCTTGTGTGACTGTCCTCAACAGCTTAAACTTGCAAATATGATTAAACATTTTTAAGTTGGAACTTCATATATTAGTGTTCTAGTTTAGTTTCTCATGTTCAAATCTACCCTGTAAGATTCATTATTATACATTGCTTTCTGCTGCGAAGTTATTTTCTCCTGGGAAGAAATAGAGAGCAGTTCACACCTGCATTTTGAAAAAGAGATTTTAATCTGACATGATTCAAAAAAGCACGCTGCAAATAAAGCTGACAGTCATTTTTAATATAAAAGAGTGGCATTTTTAGTAGCGTGCAAATACAGCTGACAGGCATGTCTTTATTCAATTAGTTCCTAGTTTCCAGGGGCAGTGTTGTGTGCACACATCTGAGCTGTGCCATCTAATTTTAGAGACTTTCTATATTGAATATTTAAAACTACTTAGTATCCAAATCAATTTAACAGAATGTCACTTAATGTACTTCTCAGTTTTGGCTTTCAATAATTTACTCTTTATATCTCAACATTGCTCATGACTTGCTTGATCCATAATTACACCCAAGCAGATTGCTTGGTCTTTTTTTTAAAGCATTTATCTTTCAGAATAGTTAGACTTTCACGTGTGCACCTTTTTAGATGCTTCTCAGTATTATGAAAGTTTCATATCAATCCATCTGGGTATCCTACTTACTTCTGTGGCTAAAATAGCAGGTAAAACAGGCACTTACTCTTCACCAGTTACAGGGCACTTCACTCCTTTTCCAAATGACTTGCCAAATCAAAGCTAGTGCTTCTTCAGCTGCTTGGAAACAAAAACAAAAAGCCCACACACGTCAGAACTCAAAAAACTGAGGGAGAGAGTATTTTACTAAAAAACCCCTTCTTTTAGAGGAAGTAAATGCAGCGTTTAACAGTGATATTGACACAAACTTTTTCTCATATCAGCTAATAAGAATCTCTGAATATGAAATTCCTTCATAGGAATACTGTGCAGGGCATACACTTAACATCTTTAGACAACAAGAGAAAAAAACAAACAACCAACAAAATACCCCACCAGAAGCAATGATATTAAAAATAGAGAAATAAATATTTAAAAAGCAAATCCACTGCCTTTGCATTAGCTCAATTTTCTATCTTTTTACCATACAATGAACTATTAATATTTCAACAGTGAATTATTTTTTTCTAATTTCTTCTCCATTGATCTACTGTAACAAAGGTATTAAAGGATTGGTCAGTGTTTGTGCCCGCCACCATATTAGTGTCACTTTTTTTTTTCCATTTTCAAGTACAAACTAAACTTCCTTGAAGAAGCATTTACTTTTTCTTTTTTTTTTTTTTAATATGAAAGCTGATAATTTCCATTGGAGGGCATGCAATTGTAAAAAAGGCAGCTGGCAGAAGCTTGTATTTTCTGAAGCACATGATACTGCTGATTACTTAACATTTCCCAAAGGTATCAGCATCAGCAAGCAATTCAGTGCTAACAATGGCCATTCAACAAAGTTGTTCATAACTGCAATTCTGGCACAAATCAAATGTGCTGGAGTTATTCCTACAAAACCACCACCAGGCACAAAATTACTGCCTTTTCATAGCAGTGGATGGTGATGCAGACAGACTCTGTAAAAAGCCCTGTTGTGCTATGTGTACCCACCCCTTACACACTGCTAGAAGACAGCACTTGTGCTGTATAGGTGAAAATGGATTAAAATTGTATTTTTGAAGAGAAACATTCTCTGAAATCAGCCATTATCTCCATCTGACAAACAGAAAAATGACGCACGCCACATGTCATGGGGTAAAACCTGCTTGAAAGCAGTGCTCAAATGAGGTCTGAACAACATCTGCCCACTCTACTAGTGCAGGAAGGTACAGGACAGCACAGATGAATTGCTATTGACTTCACACCCTTGCAGTGTCTTAAGGGCAGGAGACTAGAAGGCAATAGTAAGCTGGCTAACAACTGCTTGTTGGCTTTAGGTGTGGAGAAAGCCAAAGAGACTGGCTAGGTGTGACAGGATCAGTGGGGTCTCTGCTAGCCATCTAGGTGTAAAAACACAAACAAGGGAGCAGCAGTCTCTCAGCAGGAGGAGCCTGGGGTTGAGCAGCTGCAAGGAACTGGGGCTGACCAATGGGTCTTGGGCATCTCCACTGCTTGAACTAAACAGTCTCTTCCCCAAGCCTGCCATGGTCACCATCATGAGCAGGAGCTCTGAAGCTTTGTTGAGTGTGAACATGCACACTCATGGGTCCCTTCCAAATCAGGACATTCTATGATTCTATGATTTTTAAAATTACCAATGCTACAATTAAAATTTTATCAAGAAAATAGCTTTTAATTTATTTGTCTTAGGGAGTGGTATTTTTTAAAAAGTGTGTTATCATTTCTAGTCTTGAAATGCAGGAAAACTCCAGTTGGAGCTCACAGATCCTGCAACAAAAATCATGTTTCTTTTCTGAAGACATAGTACTTTATTAAGTGCTTAATTAACCTCCCTTCCTCATTCATTTCAAATTAATTTAATCTTTCTCATCTCCTGAATTACACCTGCTATCACAGCTAGTCATTTCTGCGGGTGCTCAGGTCCTGCAGAATGAAAATAAGAGCTGGAGTCAGGGAGACAAAGTTCCATTCCTCTGGTTCCCAAGGCTAATGTATGAAAAATATTACCACTATAAACTTTGTAGAAGAGACCTGGAAGAAAAGTCAAGAAATAGAAAGGGCAAAACACTTTTCTATCCTTTTTTAGAACTCATGGAGACATAAAGGGGAAGGTGATTGCAAACCACACACAGAAAAGCAGAAGAGGTAAAGCAAGGCCGTGGGGTTACCAACTGGTTTTGCTATTACATAACAGGGAAAAATGTTGTAAGTTATAGATGCTATGAGACCCCTTTCTTCCACAAAAACATTAAGCAGTATCTGCCTGAATGGCTTCTACCTCAAATTCTTCCCTTGCTCATTTTCCCCTGCTGGTTCAATACACATGATTTCAAGTCAACTCTTAAATACAGGATGGATTTAATTCTTTTATTGGCAAAAACTTCTGGGAATCAAATCAAAGTGCTCAGATGCTGATTCTGAAATGGTTATTTATTCCTAAATTCACCTCTGCCACTGCACAGTAGTTATGATTAACAAGGAGGAACAGACACTGTTTGTGGTTTTTCCTTTAACTTGTGATTAAAGCAGGGGAAAAAAAAACAACTAAAAAGTGTCCAAAACAATTTAGTACATCTTTTGACCAAGAATTAGACAAAACAGAGTGTGTAATCAAAGCCTTTACTTGAACTGTGTGAGGCTTCATCCCTTGGGTGACTCCAGTAATTGCAGTGGGCTTACAGCAGGAAAAGGCTAAAGCTTATTGTACAGAGCAGAACACACAGTGCCATGTTTGTAAACTGCTACACATTTCTGATCAGAGCAAGCAGTTATGTTTTAACTCATATTCCAACTGTGTCTACAGAAAAGCACTCAGCAGATTAAGAAAAGAAGTACAGTTCAGCAATGCCTTTTTTGTCTCCAAGCAAACACAGCATACAGACACAAATTTAAAATAATAGGACAGGTATTATCAATTAAGTTTGAAATGAGCAAGGACAGTGTTTTGCTTTTCTCTATTGCCTGCCTGAGATGCAGCAGAGTAAGACCACTAAGATCATTTGCCATTAGCAAATCTTAAGGTTGGAAGCTTTTAGGTCTCTGTTAGGTGCCTGCATTCCCCAGTGTGCTGTTCTTGTTTCTATACTTAGCTGGAATCCCACTGAGTAAATGGATTACATGTTCGAGAGCAGAACAAAAATCAGGCTTTTAGTGTGACAATTTTCTTCACTACACTGGCTGGGGAGAAAGAAATAACATTTTAAGTATAATTGAATAAACATAAATAATTTCAGGGAATCTGTTTACTAAGCAAATGTTTAACAGGTTTTTGAAAACCATACCTGAAGTTTACATGTAAACAACATTAATTAAATACTTATGCAACAACATATAACCAGTAAAGTTCAAGAAGTAGGGAAAATAAATTAGTTGGTAAGCCACTTAACTCTCTTTTTAGCAGTGTTTAGTCACCACAGAAACTGAGCAAACAAAATCAGCACAATAATGTGAACTAAATTTCAACTTACATCAGTATTTCTAAAGTTTCAGATGCAGGAAAAAAAACAGCAGTTCCAGTGAAAGTGCCCCATAGCCTCCAGACTTGTGTTTGCACTCCACATACAGAAGCTCAGGAATCCTAGAGCTCTCTGGTACTTTGCTGCCTCCTGCTATGAGACTGAGGCACGAACACATGGTGCAGGCAGAGTCCCAGCTCCATGAATATGTCTGGAATAACTCTGATCTACAACATCCTAACATGAATTCAGACAAACATCTACAGAAATTCTCTACCCAATGAATGTTTCTGATTAGGAAACATTAGGAAGAAATTCCTCACTCAGAGGGTGGTGAGACACTGGAACAGATTGCCCAGATATGTTGTGGATGCCCTATCCCTGGCAGGGTTCAAGGCCAGGTTGGATGTGGCCCTGGGCAACTGGTCTAGTGGGTGGCATCCCTTACAAGGGCAGGGGTTTTGAACCTGATGATCTTTAAGGTTCCTTCCAACCTAGGCCATTCTATGGTTAAGTGTTTTCACTTGAGGTACTCAATGCCTTTCTCACCTCAGTCTTTTTGGAAAGACTCATCTTCAGGAATTACAGACCCCTTAGGCCAGTGGCAAACTCTGAAGTAAGGAAGACACTTTTGATGGAGCAGAATCATGCTAGGGAACTTTCAAACAATCTAGACATACATATGTCCATGAAGCCTGACAGAAAGCATCCATGAGTACTGAGGGAGCTGACTGACATCATTCTGAGGCCACTCAATTACCTTTGAAAGCTTGTGACAATCTGGAGAGGTTTCTGAAGACTAGAAGAAAGCAAATGTCACTTCTATCTTCAAGAAGGACAAGAAGAAGGATTCAGGAAAATATAGGTTGGTCAACCTCACCTCAGTCACTGGCATGGTGATGGAGCATCTAATTCTGGAAATTATTTCCAGGACAAGAAAATGATCAGGAGTAGTCAGCACATATTTATGAAGGGAAATCATGATTAATCAACATGACTGCCTTCAATAATGAGGTGACTAGCTTGGTGGATTATGTGGAGCAGTAGGCAATGTTTACCTGAGCCCTAGGGAGGCTTTTGACACTTGTCTCCTGTAGCATTCTCATAGACAAGCTGATGAAGTATGGGTTAGGTAAGAGCAGTGAGGTGGATTAAAAACTAGTTGAATAGTTAGGCAGAGAGGGTTGCAACAAGCAGTACAAAGTCCAGCTGGAGGCCAGTGCTGTACCCCAAGCTGTAGGACAACCATGAATTGAAATGGAGCAGGCAGCCATGGAAGGACTGAGAGACAGAAAGGAAAATGCAGAAATGTCTGACTTCATGGGAAGAATCGCTGAGTTTTGAGAACTGGCTTGAAGGAGAACAGCAAGGACAAAGAACCCCAGTTCTACACAGCTGCGAAATGTTAGATTAGAAATGTAGAAGATAACATAAAGCCACAGGATAATTTCTTAAAGGTTACATGCTATGCAACTAGCCTGAAATACAATGGATTAGTTAGAGGACTTGCGTTAGCTTAGCTGAGCTTCCTGAATTGTAATGGGACAGTGTGAATAGTGGCAATGTACTTCTCTTGTACTCCATTTCGCAGGTGCATTGTAGTGCTTGGGAGGAGGAGGGTATAAAAGGGCTGTGTGAGAAATAAACTCGGCTCTTTTTGCACCTTGCATCGTTGGTGTTCAAGGGGTCCATTTATTAGTTGTCTGTGCTGTCACCAAGCATTACTTGGGCAAGTACTATTTACATCTTCATTAATGACTTGGAAAATGACACAGAGTACACTCTCATGAAGTTTGTAGATGATCTAAAACTGGAACATGGTGGGAGTGACTAATGCACCAAAGGCATGTGCTGCCACTCTGGAGGATCTCAACAGCTTGGAGAAATGTGCAGAGAGGTATCTCAGGAAGTTCAACACTGCCAACCAGTAGTTCATATGATCAACTGCTAACTTGCTTGAATTCAAAGACAGGCAGATGATCTTGGGTCTTGCTGTTCTTTAGATTTCTATCACGCATTGGAAGCTTTCAAGTAACCAGAACCCCTCTGGCAAAGAATGCTAATGGATATGATTCACGTAATCCCATCAGTTAGCTTCAACTTTGAAGAGCCAGTGCTGTTCTGTTTAGGAACTAAGCGTATGCCCTAACAAGATACAGAAAATGTAAACTAATGCTCCACAGGGAAATCTTCTATACAGCTCTGATGATACAGACCCTTAGTGAAAAACAGACATAAGGCTAAACTGAATGATTTCCCCATATTACAGATGTTAGAGCTTCAACAAAATGTTGCACCAACAAAGGGATAGGTGAACAGATTTGACAATAGTACAGTTAGAGAGTGTTCCAACTAAAATGTTTCAATCTGCCTGTGTAAATTCTTCAGAAATAAACACATAACATTTTTTTCAGGCAGAAGTTCCTCAGCAGTAATGCCAATAAAGATACATAAGATAATAATTTCTTCACAAACTTTTTCATAATTTTTCACATATTATGAACAACTGCTGTTGTTTCCTGTATTCCTGTTAGTATACTTTCATGTTATGTCTAGGGAGGGAAAAAAATTCTGTATGGGTAGTCTGAGTATGCTATAAGTTATCATTCAGTTATTCTACAGAGATCTCTGTACCATATACCATTTTTAAAGACACATTGCTATAGACTGTTAACATCTACTTCAAGAACTTACACAATCACAGAATCACCAAGGCTGGAAGAGACCTCTAAGACCATTAAGTCCAGCCATCTACCTATCACCAACCATGTCACTAAATCATGTACCTAAGCAGAACATTTATACATTTCTTAAACACCTCCAGAGACGGTAACTCCACCACCTCCCTGGGCAACCTGTTCCAATGCTTAACAACCCTTTCAGTGAAGGAATTCCTTCTTATATCTAACCTAAACCTCCTCTGCTGCAACTTGAGGCCATTTCCTCTCGTCCTCTCACTGTTAACACTGGAGAAGAGACCTATCCCCATCTCACTCCAACCTCCTGTCAGGCAGTTGCAGAGAGTGATAAGGTCTCCTCTAAGTATCCTCTTCTCCAGACTAAACAATGTCAGTTCCATCAGCCACTCCTCATAAGACTTACTCTCTAGACCCCTCACTAGGCTCACTGGCGCTCTCTGGACAAGCTCTAATGCTTCTATGTCTTTCTTGAAATGGAATGCAAGAGGCCACCAAGGTTGGTTGGTATACTTAATCTTACAAAAAGCTTTTGAGAAATTTTACTTTGTGGTTTAATGCAAGCAGAAAAAATACAGCCCTTACTGCCATTTTGACAGCATGGACACAAAGTCACCTTGATATGGGAGGAAGAGATAATTTGACAGAAGGCTTGTGCAGCAAGGTTAACTGCAGTGTCTTTCACTTCATCTATGTAGCTTAAAATACTTTAAATGGCGTGGTCTATTTTGAATGCTATAGACAAACGCTAGTATTTGAATTTTAACTTTGCTTTGGATGAATTTGACTAGCGACAACTGGATAACAAAGTATTCCTTGCCTAAGTTTGTTTAAAATCTGTAAAATGGATCCTGGAACAGCCTAACAAGAATCCCAGACCCACACCTCCTCTAATCTCTTGGGGCTGCAGTGGAGGACGGACACAGAAAGTTGATACTACAGGGCCGATATGAAAGCAAGACCATCTCCTGGTGACTGTTGGAGACCTAGAGGGATCTCTAGAAGACAGTAAGATCACAGTAAGACGTAGGGACACCCTTAAACCTCTATCCTTATAGGAGTGTAATGGTGATGGATCTTACATTGAGGTTTAACATGTGTATGTTTTATAGTATATAATAGAATTAAACTATACAACTTCATAGTGATTGGATCAAACACAAGCTACTGTTTCTGTTATGTGATTCAAAGATGTTTGCCTGTTCCTTTGAAGGTAAAAATATTTTTTCAGAGCTCTAAAATGCTTTCCTTGGAGTTACTCAGTGTGTTTTCACAGCAAGAGGTGCTATCATCAAATCCACATATTAAACCAAATAACCCTTAGAACATCTATAAATGTTTGAAGTTTTATTTCATACATAGATAAATATTTTGTTTGGTTCTGAACACATCTAAATTAAGAATTCAAAGTCAAAACATAGATCTTCACTTAAAACTGAACAGGTTAACTTCAGTGTTGTAGAAAGACAAACTGAACAAAGTTTTATCCTGAAACAACCCAAACAGTTAAGTTTATGACTATCGTCTAAACTGCCCTGCTTTTGCAAGTAAGGGGTGAAAAGCACTCATAGCACTGAAACTTTTAAATATATACTTTTTTTCTTACAACAGGAATGCCTACAATACAATAATGTAAGGACTTAGCAAGTAACTATTCTTAATAATATGGGATTTTTTTTAAGCTATGATTTTTTCCATGCCTATAGGTGTCTTTGAAGAATGTAATTTATGGCAACAATAATAACTACTTCAGAAAAAACAGATTTAAGTATCTTCATTAATCTTCTATTGCATGGCAAAAAGATTTTTATGATGCTGATTCCTAATTATTCTTTCCAAATAAAACCAATTTATTCCTGTATATAATTTGGAGAAAACTAGTGCTGCAGATCATTAAGTGGATTAAAACACTTTCCATTTTATATTCCTCAGAAAGCATCTTTCAGCAATAATCTTGAAATGCTAGTGGGGAAAAAAAGAGAGTCATCATATCAGCAAGACTTCTTCAATATATATTCTAAAAAGGTCTGCTACCAATAAGATTTAGGTATGTATTGTGCCATCAGTGACCATTCTGAATAAAGAATGATTCCGCTGACAAATGTCACAGAGACACGCTAGCTCAAAACCACCACCCAAACCCTACTTCCTTCCCTCTTCCTCCAGGGTCACCATGTAAATGGAAAGCACAACTAAATCCCTTCCACTCTTCTCCTCCACCCAGCTTCCCAGGTGCACACAACATCTGAGTAAGCCCAAAGAATGGCATAAGTGGGGCAATAGCCTAGCAATTATGTAAGGTTATGAGTGACTCAAATACAGATGTAACCTAGAAGCATGAATTTGCCACTGTTCTCTTGACCAGAGCTTTAATAGAAGAGGGGTAATGAACATCAGAAAAAGAAGACTATGTTAAAAAAAGTTAAGTTGAAAAATAAAATTCCTCTCTGCAAAAATTTCTGCAGATTTAAAGAGCTGAAGCAATTTTGACAGAATGTTTATTTATTCCCTTCTACTTTTCTTCTTATACTGGCAAGGATGTGCTAACTGATGTGCCATTAGTTAACAACATTCAAGAATATTTTTGTGTTCACAAATGTACCTGAGGTGCCAAAATGCAACCATCTTTGCAAAGGTGCAAGTCTCTACTGAAGAAAAAACTATCAGGGAACAGAGTTAAGCAAAATTGTTTTAAATAGCTCTCTCATTTTGAAATCCATTTGTTCACTTTATGGGGATATTTGCTTAGGCATGAAAGACACTTTTCTTTTAATGGAATATTCAGCACAATCAGGCAATTTGGACTTTCAAGTTCTGAAAAATTTGAGATTCTCCTACACATCAGGAAACATCCAAGACAATTAAACTGGAAGATGAAGAAAAAAAATATTCAAAAAGCTCTGAATGCTAGAGATGAAGACAATTTTGGTGCATGAAAAATATTCTATTCATAAATGGAGCTTCTTTAAAAACTCCATCTAATGTATCGGTCACTTGCTGGTTGTCATTTACTAATCATTCCCTGAATGGAAAACCAGCACCAAGACAAAATTTTGGTTTTGTTATAGAGGAACATTTGGTTGCAAGAATTGTATTCTATGGCCTTCTAGACAATTTATGATCAAGAAGAAGGGACAGAATGTTGCTCAAAGATCTGAACAGCCAGTAAGGAGATGTGCTGGGAAAAATATATACATAAAAAAAACACTTACTTCTCCCAATGTAGCTTTTGTGGTGCTTAGAGGAGAGACAGCTATACAGGTACTCCTAATAATTAACGTTTACTGTTTAAAAAAAAAAATCTACCTTGCAAAATGTACTCTGTCTAATCCTTTATACTATGTAGAAATGCACAATTGGTTTGTTGATTTGTAAGTTACAGGTAGGATATGTTATTCCTCTTCAGAGTCTTTAAATTATACCAATTGTTTACTCCCAAGTCTGAAAAAAATTAAATACAGAGAGCTTGATCTAGCTTCTCTCACATTCTGGGTGGGTCTTTCCACAAAGATCACTAAAATCATCATATATTCTATGTCAAGTCTCAGAGTTTAGTATTATAGATTCAAAGAGTAAACAAACTTTAATCTAAATTTCCCACATAGAGAAATTTATCTGCCCACATGGGGCAGATTCTAAAGACAATCTCTGTTTCCACCAGAAATGTAATTTTCTCTGATCCAGAAAACCATTCCTTTCCCTTAGCTAACATCCATGTCAGAGCCAGACATAACGACCTCTCTCAAAATAACTCAAAATTGCCCTGGAGTTTTGCATCTGTGACTGAATTTGCTCAGCAAAAGAATTTCACATTCTTGCAAAAGTCGAAGAGGCTACCAGTTCGTGCTGGATGTAACCAACTTAGCACAGTGAGAAAATCATCTGCCCCCTGCAAAGCAGTTGAGTCAATCAATCAAATTTAGTATTTGTGAAATAACCACTATATGAGAAGTTATTAGAGGATCCTCAGGTACACCACACCCTGAAAGCCATGTCTGAAAATGCTTTAAGTAAAATAGTACAAGCTCAAAATTGCAGAATACAGAACAATAAAACTGTAGAAAATAATCATCACATGCTACTTAGTGTTAGACTAGCCCTTTAATATGTATAATTACAAGACTTTCTTATTTCATCCATGTTTAAATTATGTTGGTCCCATGGAAGGTATGTTCTAAGAAAAATTTCTTTCACTCACAAACTAAGTTTCATGGGCTTCAAAGTATTTATTTCCTCTCCGCTGTATCATTACTTTCACATAACTGTCAATTGAATATGCTCAAATGTGCAATTTTAGGCTCTTTTATAATGAACTCTGTGAATAGGACACCTTCCCAAAAGATTTTCAACTGACAGCTAATGGGAAGTAAAATTACAGCTACAGTCTGATGCTCTGTCCTTCAGCAAAGTCTTACAATAAATATTCCAGGAGGGTCACCTCCTTCAGTCCATCTCTAGGTAGAAAACAAATCAACACAGCTATCAACATGTCATTGACTATAATTTTGAGAGTTTTGACAGTTAAGTCCAGTAAGGTTTATCAGGATTCTATGATGTTGCAGTTAACAAAATATAAAAATTTGTCTCCACTACTTCAGTATCAAGAATTATCAACAAAATTCTACAAACACTTCTTTCTCTTAGTTGGTATAAATATTGCTTATACTGCTTTACTGACACAATGTAAGAATCACTGCTCATGTGCTTCAGACATATTAAAAGAAACTAAGTTTAATTTGCATAACTGTGAAGGGCTGGAGATTAAGTACAGTATAATTTCTACAATTAAATAGAGATATTCACAAAACAAAGTAAGAATTTTGCTCTTCACAGTGATATAAACCTCTGGTTTGTTTTTCTATATTTCCTTAGAGCCTGGAATTCTTTGCAAATTAACAGAATTTGAATATTTTATCCAGATGAGAGCACATCTCTCGGTTCAATGAATTCAAAATAAAAAACCCAAACCAACCAAAAAATGCAGCCCTCCTTTAAAATCCAAATCAGCCTAATTACTACTGGGAGTTTATTTATTTATAACCTCAGATATTCAGATATTTTTTCTCGAAACAGAATATGCTTCTACTGCTAGAAATATTAATGACGAAAAATGCTTACTCAGGCTTGCTTTCAGGTTAACCAGGGATGTTTTTGTGGGTTTTTTTCTTTCTTTTTAAAAAAATGCAGAGATATAATAAAGCTCTATTAAGGTCCTGGTTCTACCTGCAATAAAGGCATGAATTCTTCTAATAAAAACACAGAAAATCATTTTCATTAAATGATGTCCTTATGTAACAAAAATATTTGCCATACAAAAAGCTCTACTAATCTTTTGGCAATTACGTAAAAAACTAAAAAACCCAGCATTCTGTTATTGGTCTTACCTCCATTCATTTGCAGACTCATCATAAATAATGAACAAATCTCGATTTTTTTGTTGTTGTTGTTTGTTAGTAGAGTTCAGTTCAGATAAAGTCAGAAGCATCTGCAATGCTTATCCATGCCATTTTGTACAGAGACCATTTCTGGAAGTCAGAAGGGAAAACTCAGGAGTTCCTAACAAGAGCTTTCCCATATGCCTTTCACCACTTCTGCCAGAAATAAACTGTCAATGCCGCATTTGAAAATTCCAATGTAGAATTGCTCAGAATGAAAAAAAGCTATATATTCAAGCAATAAAGGAAATTTTAAGACCAAACATTAAGTACTTGAAATATTTATTTTATATTCATGTCCCATTTATTTCATTTCTATAAATAATCTAGTTTACTTCAAGCAGTGATAATAGAACTGTAGAATCAGAAAGGCTGGCTAAAAAAGCAGGGACAATGAGATCAGATTACTAAAGGATTTGTCCAGTCGAGTTTAACATGTCTTCAAGGTGGAGATTCCACATCACACTGGAAAACCTATTCCAGTATTTGATTGCTGCCATTATATTTTCTCTTTCTAACCAAACTTTCTCATGCTTCAGCATCTGCCCATTGTCTTTTGCTTTATTGTCATGTATCAGTAAGAATCCATCTCCATCTTCTCTGTATTTTTTCATTAAGCAGCCAAAGACAGTAGAAAGACCTCCCTGCAGCCTTACCTTTTGCAATCTCAGCTCTACCAACCTGTACAATCAATAAGGAGTAGTAATCAGAGGAATACCAGACCAGGAAGTTTCCTAGTAATGTCTCGTATCCAAGCCCAAGTGAGGCAGTAGACTTCCCAGTGGATGGGTCCAGTTGGGATACTGGGTTAGATATGTAGTTAGATACAGCCCACTTGGTCCCACAGACATGGGTATGTTCAACTGGCTTAAGAATTACCTGGCTCTATGCATTCCTGTGGAGGGTAATATCTAACACCTCAGTCTCTGCTGGAACCTGGAGTCTCAGGAGCCGGGCAGGTCTAAAACAAGGACTACTTAGTAAAAAAAAAAAAAAAGGCACTGAGGACCTTGGCATTTTCAATGTTCTTTGTCACGAGTTTTGCTTATTTTCAGTTCAAGATTCTTCTGTCCACCCATGATGGACTTCTGCCATATCTGTGTGTCTTTCTGCACACCAGCACAGCCCACTCTAACTGGCAAGGCTGTCCTTGTCCAAGCTGCCCTGGACCCTTCTGTCCTGCAGCACAGACTCGTATGAGTTTCTGCCAAGAAAATTCCTAAACAAGGCAAAGTTTGTTCTCCTCAAGTCCAGGTCTGTGATTTTATTTGTCTTGTTCATTTTTTTCAGAATTTTAAACTTTACAGTCTCATGGTCACTGAAGTTAAGTCTGTCACTGACTCTCACATCTTTAGCCAGTTCTTTGTCTGTGAATAACAGATCTTCACAGTACCTCCCCTTATTGGCTGATTGACCACCTATGTCAAGAAATTGTCTTCAACAGAAGACAGGCATCTCTGGATTTGCCTGCACTCTACCATCTTACGTTGCCCTTCCATTAGACACTAAGGTTCTTAAAATCTTCCATGTTTTTACCAGTCATGAGATTTCCTTAAGCTGATCAGAGACTTCATCTACCTCCTCCATCAGGTCATGCAATTTGTAGCAGATGTCTACCACTATGTTATTCTAGTTGGTCTGTTCCATGATCATTTCCCACAGCTCCTTACTGGCTTGTCTCCTGCACCAAGACAAAGCTCTGTGCACTGAAGCCACTCCTTTACCCAGAATGTTATAGTCTCTTTTATATGTGACTGCTAACAGAAAAAGACACAGTGCTTGTTCTTCGTGGAAGGAACTACTCCTGTACAAATTACCTTGCTTGCACCTCAAAAGATGGTCCTAACTTGCAATGCATTTTTGCAATTCAAGCAATTGATTTTAATCCTACAATTCTAGGGGAACAATAACCTCAAGTGTTGTGGATTTTTTTTCCCTCAGAAGTTAAAATACTGATACCATCAAGCACTAAAGTATCTGAGGTCAGTTTTGAAAAACAAAAAAATCAAAAACCAATCAACTTAACTAACAAAATAACTCAAAACATAATGAATTTTGATTTCTTTAAATATGCTTTCTGAGCGTAGAGGATACAGTGAGATAACGCATTAAATATTTCTTACTGGCTAAAGAATGCAGAATCCTGCTAATCTTTATAAATTAAAGTTGGAATTCTAAAACAAATTGTTTTTTTCCAGAAACCGCAGCTTAAGAAAGTACAAATAAAAGGACAAAAAAACCCCAACATTGATGGAATGCTTTTCTCTCACACACATTCAGAAGGCTAGCCTACAGGCCAAATCATTTCCAAAAACCAGAGAATCAGAGAATCACAGAATGTTAGGGGTTGGAAGGGACCTAGAAAGATCATCTAGTCCAACCCCCCCTGCGAGAGCAGGATCACCTAGACTAGGTCACACAGGAATGCATCCAGGCGGATCTTGAATTTCTCCAGAGAAGGAGACTCCACAGCCCTCCTGCGCACTGTTCCAGTGCTCCGTCACCCTTACTGTAAAGAAGTTCTTCCTCAGGTTAATACTAAACCTCCTGTGGTCCAACTTGCTCCCATTCCCTCTTGTCCTAACATTGGATGACATTGAGAAGAGCCTGGCTCTCTCCTCCTGATATTTACCCTTAAAATATTTATAAACATTCAGGCACAGTCTGAAAATCACTTGTGCCCCTGGTGCAATAACTGTGCCGACAGCAGAGGGAGCATTAAACTCATTGCCCAAGGTCAAGTGTGGGGAGTGATACCCATGATCCTATAATCCTTGGATGGGTAGGATGTGCTCATTAGCCTTCTGGCAGTCATCCTAGGAGAGGGACAACTCTGGTTCCAAACCCGGGCAGATGGAGCTCGTTTAGCCCTGGAAGGCCTTCCATCTAAGAGGTTAAACCTTCATCCTAAGGACTTTGCTGCCAGCGTCCAAGCTTGCTAGGCCTTGGCAGATGAACCTTAGGACTAAAGGGTGGGTCCAGCTCTGCGCATGCTGTGTCTCACCTAAAAAAAATCCATTGCGCAGGCTCGAGGGTGCTATCTGCTATCCTCTTTTTATCAGCGCGCTTGTAAAAGGTGCT
>VWZO01010229.1:49609-91729 GCA_013396975.1 Bucco capensis
CCCCAGGGAGACAGCAAACTTCCCTTTGAAGTGGGTCAGGTCTGCATATAGGGCCTTCTGTGCCCTTCAAGAGGGAGTCACCTATAACAATGACTCCTCTCTGTTTTTTTGATGGAAGATGTTTGGATGCTGGGCTTGGGTTTCCTTAATCTTGGGAATGCCTCCACGTCAGATGATTCATCTTGCTCATTGGCTTACTGCACTTGCAGGGCATCATAGCTGTTCTGCAAGGGCACCTGGGAAGTTGGGGGTATAACCAAGGCAACACAGCTGCCATGCTGAGCAGGAACTTGTTGCCATTGCTTACTGCCAAGGGGATGTGGGGAAGTGGGCAGAGAAGAAGTTTGCTTGCTGCCTTGACCATGTAATTTTTGGTTTATGTAGGGCACATGTGTATCGCAATGAACTCATTTCAGGGATGCTCCAGGGGTCTCCCGTTCCTGGGTAATTTGTGGTAGGTGGTCCCATTCCTGTTTCAGTTTTGGAGGGGCAGAGCCTGGCTGCACCAGTCAATTTCATCCTCAGCCTCTTTGATGCTCCTAAGTCTTGCCACTTCTGCTTGCAGTTTTTCAACCTTAGCTTGCAGCTGTGTCTTTCTAAAATGGTCTTTTAAAATAAGAGGAACTGAGTAACAGTATGCAAAAAGGTTGTCAAAGAGAAAAAAAGGCCTATATGAAGCGTATAAACACATCATTTCCTCCTTTTTTCTTCTTGCAATTGCATCACAATTTGCTGTTGATTCATCTGTGCAGGCTGAAACATCTAGTCTCTGTCTTTGGTATTCATTTTTACTCTGCCTTGGACAACCAAGACCCTTGTACGTGGATTTGCAACTTACTGCCACACCAACTACTGGTCTGTAGACTGGACTTCACAACTCTAGTGAAGACAGCAAGCGTGGCCTCCGCTTTAACTGCACCCAGAACCACATATTTAGAAGTGACAAGTCTACTCTGAATTCTAAAGACATAATAGGTGAACTGCATAGAGATCCTCACTGGGAATCTCTAGTACTTTCAGGGGCATTGCTAGTGGATGAGAAGGATGATGATCACAGCTGAGGAAGCTGTATTGTTTCAGTGGCAACTGTGAACTGGGGACAATGCTCACAACAAGTTAGCTGAAATAAAGCTAGTATTGTAGACAAGAATAAAAGAAAAAGGATTTTTTATGTTCATCAGTGCCCTAACATAGCCATAAGCAAAACACCTCATCACATTAAGAGTCCATATAACTTGTATGACTTACATATGCAGTGGAAAGGAGTGTGCAATAGCAAACTTAGAAAAGGATATAGAATTATCTTACATACACATTCTTTGATGAAACATTTATTTTTCAAATAAAAAGGAAGCTCCCCAAATATGAGATGTTAAGTCTAACAACTATGCAAAGAGGTCAGTTTGTGTGTGCTTAAACCTGTTTCTTTACTACTTTGGATTCATACTCAATTACAGAAATAGAAATTAATATTTTATTGTACCTATACAAGAATACAAGTTCTTATTCATTAAGTTAGTATGCACTGCTTTGTTGTTTATTTTGAAGAGGTTTATAAACTACTAATAAAAGCATCAAAACAAACCATAAAAATACTGATTTTATTTTTAGATCTCTTACATACTCACTGAAACAACAGTAAATAAAGAGGACTAAAACTAGTCATGTTTTCCCTAGTTAGATAAGCTCCACAGAGAAAGACTTGGGCATGATCACAGCTTTATCAGTATAGAAAATTTTCTCTTATTCTTAGGGCACATCACTAAGGGAAAGTTTAGGAACAACATCTTTAAGAACAACTAAAGCTCATAATCTCCCACTACTATAATTCCAGAAATAAGATACATATCTGCAAAATAAGAAAATTCTTTCAAGAGGTAAACTCATTTCTTAGCTTTAACTTTGTTTCCCTGGACTGTCCCCTGTACTAAAAAGAAAAAAAAATATTTCTGTCATCAAAATATCTCTTGATTATCTAAATCTACATAACAGCAAAGAAAATAATCATGCTCCAAGACAAAACTCAAGAATACAACAGTACAAAAGATTTCCACTCATCTATCAAATCTAGCTCACAAAACTGAGCTCAAGGCAAAAATATCCTTTACCGGATATCCCATCCCCTCTCTACAACTTCTCTTATATGCATTCAGTATATATGCCTTTATTTGACAGCGGCTGTGAAATAAGTTTATTACAGGAATTTATTCAGAAATGATACTACTGATGGCAAAGAGTGGGATTTTGTCTCGTTTGGACAAAGCAAGGTATCCGAAGTGTGTAGTAATATTTCACCAAAGTTCATCATCATCATGGCTAGGCTTCGTGAACGAAGATCCGGGGAGGGCTCCATCCATGCTTTTCATTAGCGCTTTTTACAAGCACGCTGATGGCTGAAAAGGCCAATGCATGACAGACGAGCGGTTGCAAAAGGCACAGCAGAAGGACTCCTTAGGAGGTATAACCTGCAAGACATGATTCTTTCTACGCTGTCTTTTCTCCTCAAGAGTCATCCTCAAAAACATCCAGGGCATCAAAAATAGTGTGTCTCCAGACCTCCCGATTGGATGCTAGAGTAGACCAAACTTACAACACAGAAATATAAACAACTCTATTTGACTGACTTTATGCCCATTACTTGAATGGGCTGAAAGAGTCCCTCAGATTTGGCTATATAGAACAAAGTACATTAGGTCAACATAAAATTGGAACTGCTCTAGAAACAATACCACCTGTCTCCCTGTTGTATAAACACATTGTTGTGTTATTATTATTGTGTGAAATGTAAATGAAGTAAACAAATTCAAGCATAGGACCAGTCAGTATCTGACACTCTTCTTATTACAAAAGGATCAGTATTACCCACATCCTATAAAAACATCTCTGATGAGTTTCTGTGCTGAAGGCTTGGGATTTTTTTGTCTCTTCAAATAACTGATTTAAAATAAAATAAGATAATCACACAGAAAGCTGGTTATTTTTAACTAATCCTTTGGCTTTCACTGTACACATGGTAGAGTTGGTCTACAGTCATGTAAATAGTAGCATAGGAAGAAGGAAAAAAATGATAATAAATAAGGGTCTTTGAGACTCAGGGTCCTACACAACAGCAATAAGCATCTTCATGCCTCAATATCATCATCATTTCCAGTGTTTTCGATGAAGTGTGACAAGGACTCCCTGAAACAACATCTCAGCCTTGGCCATATTGATCACCTTAACTGGTCTAATCTGGCCTCCAGTCGGGAGGTCTGGAGACATGCTATTTTTAATGCCACAGATGTTTTCGAGAAGGATCACTCTTGAGGATAAAAGATTGCGCAGAACGAATCATGTCTTGCAGGTTATACCTCCTAGGGAGTCGTTCTGCTGTGCCTTTTGCAACCGCTCTTGTCTGTCCCGCATTGGCTTTTTCAGCCATCAGCGAGCTTGTAAAAAGAGCTGATGAAGAGAGTGGATGGAGCCCTCCCTAGATCTTCATTTGCAAAGCCTAGCCATGATGGATGAAGTATGGTACTGAAAACTCTGGGCAATCAATAAAGTCAAAATTCCTGTGATGGCTCTGCCGAAAAAAGACAAGTATCATCTTTACTAAAGGGGAAGAGCAATCACTAAAGCACTGAGGTAACAGCTGCAGTTTTGAGGGCTGTAATACAGCAGGGAAAAAAAGTCTTTTGGGGTGTATGCTTAAGTATTAATATTGGTATGATTTAGGAAACATCTTCTGTCATTTTTTTATATGCACTGGGAATTCCAAGGCATTCAAGATGTTCTGATGAATATTATAATAAACAAGAACAAGTTAGAGAAAAAAATGAATTAATTTGAATTCTATGAGTTGGTGGAGAAAACCAGAAGCAAATGCTTGTCACATTGTAATCAGTTTTATTTGTATGATTGACTTCACTAACATTAGGTCTGTATCTCCAATTTCTTCAAGGTTTGGGGTTTTTTTCCTCTCTCAAGTTCTGAAGAAATAGCTTACTGTATGGCTAGGCTTCGCGAATGAAGAACCAGGGAGGGCTCCACCCACGCTCCTCATCAGCGTCTTTTACAAGCGTGTTGCTAACAAGAGGATAGCAGATAGCACCCTCAAGCCTGTGCAATGAATTTTTTTTTAGGTGAGACACAGCATGCACAGAGATGGACTCACTCTTTAGTCCTAAGGTTCATCTGCCAGGGCCTAGCAAGCTTGGACAATGGCAGCGAAGTCCTTAGGATGTAGGTTTTATTAGGGTGTCCTTCTCTTAGATGGAAGGCCTTCCAGGGCTAAACGAGCTCCATCTGCCCAGGTTTGGAATCAGAGTTGTCCTTCTCCTAGGGTGACTGCCAGAAGGCTAATGAGCACATCCTACCCATACAAGGATTATAGGAACATGGATATCACTCCCCACACTTTACCGTGGGCAATGAGTTTAATGCTCCCTCTGTTGTTGGCACAGTTATCGTACCAGGGGCCACAGAAGACCCCAAGTGATTTTCAGACTGTGCCTGAGAAATAGCTTACAGCTTTTTAAGAAATGGAGCAGAAAACACACATAAAAACAAAATATGTGACTTAGTTCATAAACTCTTTGATTCATCAGATTAAAAAGCATGCAGTTAAAGAGGACTCCCAGCCTAATGTCAGCGTACTGTGAAAGACAATTTTCTGTGAAACTCACAAAATACATTGTAACTGCAGATAGCCATTGAAGTTTTACACATTTCTTCGCTATAATTGTGACAATTTTCGAAAATCCCTACTTTCAGTCATGCTCGTACCCCGAAGGGGACTGAAGAAGGTGTAGGGGATGGGAGGGAAGGAAAACAAGGTTATAACTCCTTATGTGCAAAAATTGCTTTGTGTTATGTGGTTCCTTGAGGTTCTAGGTTGAAGGTTCAGCTGTGCCTATGATGTCAGGAGTTACGGCTGACTGCCCTGTGGTCACAGCAATTTTGGAAATTACTCTTGGTGGACAATAAAGGGGAGCTATTCTACAACTAAAACTCAAAAACCACTATAACAAAATGCTATCTGCCTCCTAACTGAGAAGGCCTCCCGCCCAGCTGTTTTTCTTCTATTATAGGTCCTGCAACTGCTTTATCACACTCTGTCTGATCTTAGAAAAAGAAAAATGTTCAATCAAGGTAATGCCAACAAGCTCAGAGCACCTGCATCAAATCACAGAATCTCCCAAGTTGGAAGGGACCAACAAGGATCATCAAGTCCAATTCCTGTTTAGGCACAGGACAACCCCAAAGTCACAGTATGTGTCTAAGAGCATTGTCCAAGTGCTCCTTAAAACTCCATGAGATTTGGTGCCATGACTGCCTCCCTGGGGAGCCTGTTCCAATGCTCCACCACTCTCTGGGTAAAGAATCTCTTCCTAACATCTAACCTGAATTTCTCCCGGCACAGCTTTGTGCCGCACAGCTTTGTGCCTTTACCGTGCGTCCTCTTGCTGGTCACCAGAGAGACTAGATCAGCACCCACCCCTCCCTCTCTAGTGAGGAAGTTATAAACCACAATGAGGTCTTCCCTCAGTCTCCTCCAGACTGAACACACCAAGTGATTTCAGCCTTTCCTCATATGACTTCCCCTCCAAGCCCTTAACCATCTTTGTGGCCCTCCCCAGATGCTCTCTAACAACTTCATGTCCCTCTTGTATTGTGGTGCCCAAAACTGCACACAAGACTCCAGGTGAGGCCACACCAGTGCCAAGTAAAGTGGGACTATCACCTCTCTCGATTGGCTAGTAATGGAGTGCTTGATGCACCCCAGGACCCGGTTGGCCCTCTTGGCTGACAGGGCACACTGCTGACTCATCTTTAACTTACTATCTATCAAAACTCCCAGATCCCTCCCCACAGTGCTGCTTTCGAGTCTCTCGCTCCCCAGTTGGTAGGTGGTTTTCAGGTTGCCCCTTCCTAAGTGCAGAACGCAGCACTTGCCCTTGTTAAACTTCAAATTATTTGTGACAGCCCATTGCTCCAATCTATCTAGATCTCTCTGCAGTTCCTCTCTGCCTTCATTGGAGTCAACAGCACCTCCTAACTTAGCATCATCTGCAAACTTACTTATTAGGCCTTCAAGTCCTGCATCCAAGTTGTTTATAAAGATGTTAAACAGTATTGGCCCTAAGATGGATCCCTGTGGGACCCCACTCATCACCTGTTGCCAGCCCGAAGTAGCTCCATTTACTATAACCTTTTGAGCTTGACCCCTCAGCCAATTATGTACCCACCTCTTGATGTTCTTATAAAGCTGTATACATGGCATTTTGTCAAGTAGGATGCTGTGGGAGACTGCATCAAAAGCCTTACTGAAGTCAACTGGTCTTCCTTGGTCCACTACATCCGTAAACTTATCATAAAACGAAATCAAGTTTGTTAAGCATGACTTCCTTTTCACAAACCTGTGCTGGCTATGACCAATGACTGTGTTGTCTGTCAAATGCTTATCTATAGCTCCCAGAAAAACCTTCTCCATCATTTTACCGGGCACAGAAGTGAGACTGACAGGCCTGTAGTTACCTGGGTCATTTCTGTTGCCCTTCTTGAAAACTGAAAGTACATTTGCCTACCTCCAGTCAGTTGGGACCTCCCCAGATTCCCAAGAGTGTTGAAAAATTATTGAGTGAGGACACGCTATGACATCTGCCAGCTCTTTAAGTACCCTTGGGTGGATCCCATTGAGCTAAGCAGATGGAATTTCAGCTCTTGGCTGAAGACAACATTTTAATTCAACTGTCCTGTGATCTGCAAATGCTAGTCTGTAATATTTACTCTTTTGGTCCCTTAAAATTGCAAAAAATGTAACTGAAAACATAACTCTGCAGTACACATACAATGTTTGCACACAAACACATATTATAGAATAACTTCAGATTTTTTTTTTATTGTATTGTACCCTCTCCTTCACTCTTATTTGCCTTGCAATATTTCTGATTCAACTGTAATTATAAGGTCATGCAAAATCCAGAAAAGCCCAAAGTGCTACCAAATTTCAAATATAAAACAGAGAACACACATACCTTACAAGACAATAAACTTCAATTTTCATAACCACCCTTTCAAATGTCTTACTCCTTACTTGTACATTAAGTCTATTCTGAAATTAAAGAATATGAATTTTTAGAAGGAAGGAAAAAAAAGATGGTTAGGAACACACGTGCTTATCATCATTGGCTTGAATGTGTGTTATCTTTCCAGTATGTGCATGTTTATAAGAATCTCCGATATTGTAGCATTAAGTCCATGGAGGCAGAATATAAGACAAAACTTCCACACGTGTGAACCTTTGTATACTTAAGAGATTTTAGTTTCTTCTTAATTTGGCCTAGATTCTGAATTTTGTCATCTTAACACTGGGTTTTTTTCTTTTGTAATTATTAAGCATTCACATGGAATGCCACCAATGTGAAAAGCTGTTTATTTATTTAAATAAGCTAGTAATTTTTAAAGCTATTGCACTAACCATGAAATAACTTTTATTCCATTCTGTAATTCAAGATGTTGAAGAGAAACAGCTCAAATAGCCATGAAGAGTCACTGTCAAAGAGTAAATTCATGAGCAGAACCCTTTGCATTTTGCCAAGGATAGGAGTAACTCCCAGTATCTTCAGAAGAAAATTACTCCAGACAACTGGCTGGTCCCAAGTCACAAAACTCTGTTTTCTACTCACATAGCCATTGGCATAATTGCATATATTGCTACAGCTGAAACAATTCAGAATCTGTACGTTGCAGAATGCTTAAATTCCACAGGAAATTGCTGTCAATTACACTGACGTCAGAAAAGCAAATATATTATCTTATTTTAAAATTCCTGTTTCAAAATATTTGAAAACATATCTGATTAGTCATATTCTTTAAAAAAACAATGATTTATGATTTCAGTTATTTCTAACTACATTTTCAGAAGTTTTACTTTTATTCTAAACTAACCTTTTCTCAAATTTTGACTATCAGAAGTTAGAAAAAAAGAAATAAACTCTTTAATACTACATTTGAAAATGCAGAGTATAGCATTGACAAAATACAATAAAAAGAAGAAATTAGCAACGTTAAATAATAACAAAGAAATAGTTAGTAGCCTATAAGGTTCAAACCTCTTATGCTGGGAAATCTCCTCATTAGAGTCTTATGATTACTAGTTGTACTTTTGTCACAGACTAGTAGCAAGGGTTACACTGATTTCTTCACTAATGCAGGACTAAGTGCATTATTTTTCAAAATAAACAGTTGCATTCTGTTAGACCACTGAAAGTCAGAGAAGCGAACAAAGGCAATATAATACTACAAGGTGGGAAGCACCTAGAAACATTCATTTTAAAAAAACTTACTGCTGCAAAGTAAAGCTCTCATTATTAAGAGACAAAGAATTAAACAAAAACAAAAGACAATTTACTTACTTAGGTGTTTGTATGTGGAGTAAACATTATACTAAAGCATACAAAGTTAGAGAAAGGAATCATATTCAAATATATTTTCCTATCAAAACTGATACATAGCACCATAGGAATGCCACTAATCATGCTACTGTTCTGCTAAGAGATAGAACTAGCTGCAAAATTTTGATGCACTTGTAATTTTCAGGCAGCTAATACGAAAACACCTGCTTCTCCTAGGTGTGACTCTAACATTAATGTTAAGCACCTCTACCATTGCTTGGGATTTTGACAGTAATCAGAGTACCCTGCCAGAGCCCACACTGCTCAGTGCTCTAAAATGAATGGATGGATGAGCTGGATAAAAGCCTGGAGCTTAAGGTATCTGTTTTCTATCCTTCTAATTAGTAACAAGGCATGAATTGAATCCTTAAAGGAGTGAAAATGTTCTCAGACTGATTCTTGGTATGCAAAAATCATCCTACTAAATTATCTTCTTGGCTGGCATCATGCAATGTGGGATCTGGCACAAGGTACAGTTCCAGCTCTGCCTAAGTGAATGCATTAACTCCTATAGTGTTATAGGATTGGAATTATAATATTCTGTGATGGCTCTGAAGATAAAGCATGTCTGTGTTATGGTGAACTATTTCATGCATAGGATGCAGAAAAGACCAAGCCATTTGTTCAAAGTACTCAGTTAACTGCAAAAAAAAAACCACTCCCCTAAACAGAATGGATTATCTACTGCTTTGAGGAGGAAGATAAATTGAACTATATTTAACATTTTTTAAATAATAATCACATATGGCATTATGCCTCTTTTCCCATTCACCCATTCTGATCTGAAAGGAAACTTGTTTGTAGAAAAAGTTGCACTTTCTATGATACAGTAAAAGTCACTGTAAATAGTCCAATTAGCTATGGACAAAAATATGTTACAGTGTGAAGACTTCACTTACAGTATTAAATGGATAATCCAAAATGTAACTCTGTTTAAAGTTGAGAAGAGATACAAAACTAGATGATGGCATAACTCCTCTCAAATAAATATATGAATATAAAAATCAAACAGCAAACCTATGGGAATTTTGGAGGACATGAACTCTTGGGTATTTGCTGAAGACTTGTGTTGATGAGCAGTCCTGGTAAAAGCCCAAGATAATGTGAAAAATGTGATAACTAAAAGCTATCCCTTCATATTTATGAGAATATGTGATAGATAATATTAAAAAAAAATCCACACAGAAAATACCACAGTAGCACGGTATCACAGTATGTTAGGGATTGGAAGGGACTTAGAAAGAACATCTAGTTCAACCCCCCTGCCAGAGCAGGATCACCTAGACGAGCTCACACAGGAATGTGTCCAGGTGGCTCTTGAATGTCTCCAGAGAAGGAGAATCCACAGCCCTCCTGGGCAGCCTGTTCCAGTGCTCCATCACCCTTACTGTAAAGAAGTTTTTCCTCATGTTAATGCTGAACCTCCTGTGATCCAACTTGCTCCCATTCCCTCTTGTCCTAACATTGGATGACATTGAGAAGAGTTTGGCTCTCTCTTCCTGAAATTCACCATTAACATATTTGCAAACATTAACAAGGTTCCCTCTCAGTCTCCTCCAGGCTGAAGAGACCCATCTCTTTCAGCCTGTCCTCATAGGGCAGATGCTCCACTCCTATAATAATCTTGGTGGTCCTGTGCTGGACTCTCTCCAGCAGCTCCCTATCCTTCTTCAGTTGGGGGGCCCACAACTGGAGACAGTATTCCAGGTGGGGCCTCACCAAGGCAGAGTAGAGGGGGANAAAAGTTTAGTTTACACTGTCACTACAAGTTATTTACTGCAGATTTCATATTTGCTTTAGTGTTAAGTTGGGTACTCTGCCTCTCAATGGAACACCAGCAAATTGATGACAGGGGCTTTTCAAAACTTGGTAGAAGCATTAAATACTCAGACAGAGTAGCTTATGACCTTAAAAGTGTAGTTAAAACACTCCCTGTACTTCGTCCTCCTTGTTTTGTAATGTTTGATATCATGTTTCATGTAATCCAGAGCTAATAGCATAAACTCTCACTTGAATCTTCTTTCCTCTCACCTTCAGAATCAAACACAGTTACTCCTCATATGAGCAGGAATAATTTTCTCTTTCTACAAGGCTAACAGTATTACTAGAAGTATTCTGTAAACAAAGGGTATCTATTTAGGAACACAAATACAGTATTTTACATATTTTTGTATTTATGCATTGTATAGGCAATGGTGTTCATAACCAGCATTTAGAACATCAGGATTTCATTCACTTTTTTCCTACAAGGAAAGTACTGAATTTGAACTGTCTTTCAAATTAAACCTTGCACTTGCCTATCTCAAATACGACACGCTGCAGTCAAACATTTGTTTTTATTGGTTGCTATGGAAATTAAGTGGAAGATTCATTCCATAGTTCTGTTCATTCTTTTTTTTCTACCTTAATAAGAAAATTGATTATCACAATTATTCTGCAGGCTGTCTTTATTTCAGATCGTTACAGCAATGACTGACTGAGATTTCCTATTTCCTTGTTTCAAGACATCTCATCTACTTACCTTGGACAATACAGATGACATATCCAGGATTACTCTTAAAATGATTTGTCACAATACTAATTATTCTCATGTCCTAGGTAAAAATACCAAACCAATCTAATATTCAAACACATCCTCCAGTCATGTTTACTTGCTAAATCAGAATTTTCTATTTATCCCCTTTTTCTTACCCATTGAAACGTCGAAGTACCTCTTACCAATCTGACTTTTAAGATAGTGTGTAAATCCAACATCCATGTCTTACTCCTTGTAAAGGAACCAACAACTAGTCAATCTGGTCAAGTATTCTACAGATCATTAACAATGGCAAAGAGAAAAAATGGAGAACTTTATAATGCTTTCAAATGTTGGAGAGAAAAATGCAGCCTAAGAATTCCATAAATGACTGTTTTCTCACAAATAAGAAACAGTCTCTTAAAAGCTATGATTATTACAAACACATAAATGACTTGCTGAGCAAGCAGAGAACTTACTTAAAACTCCTTTCCTGTAACGCCTTACAGACCACGGCCAGTGTGCATGGTATAGAAGACAGCAGTTTAAATAATAGGAATTAAAACCTTGTGAGGCATTAAGTTCAACACTGTAAGCTCAAAAAAGTATTTCACAAGTACCTTCAAATGAAAATGTATTTTGATTAATGAGAGCTGGATGTGATTCTCAAATACTGTGAAATCATTCAAACGCACACAAAAAGAAAAATATCCTAAATATACATATATATAAAAGAAAAGCTCAGTCATCAACTCTTGTTTCAGTGGCCTTAACAAAGTAAACCTAAAAGATAATTTACATAAACCTATGTTATTTCCTGAGTCACGGAATAGAAAGATTGAAACCATGTCAAGTATATTACACTTACATTTTATTTTCAAATGTCTGTGTAAAAAACATCAGCAGAGTGATAATGTAACACTCACAACCATGTTTCACCTTTGGGCACAATTCTAGTCCAGCGAGAATGAGATTTCTCTTCTTGTTCAGAAATCTGAGGAAACCTAAACTGCAGAGGTACAGCGTAAACCTTAAATTGTGCTTTAAGCTGAGATTTGGACTAACTTTCTGTGGTTAAGCAGGGACCATCCCTACAGAGGACAACTCTGAGGAGTCTGTCCCTTGTCCCTGCAGTGCTGTTGCTGCCCTATGAGCAGAATTATAAGACAAGAGTGAATAGTTTGGCTACTGAGTTCAAACCCCCACCATTGCAGAATGAATATCATCTATTTCCTTGTTTGGTCTCCAACTTTGCCACCCCAGATTACCTCTCAGATCAGGGAACTGAATATGAAATTCATAGGGCCTCAACATAGTGTATTCATCCTTCCCCTCATCAAGCAGGCTAAAAAGAATATGGAGCCAAAATCAACATGCTTCCTTCTCCACTCAGTGTATCAGCAAGTAAATGTACAGAAAATGGCAGAGAAAAATAAGCTGAATTATTTTCTGAACTGGAATAAATTACTAGCTCCATATAGCAAAAGAAGGGCAGGTGCTCTGTTGAGAGCAGAGCAGGGTGCTTTGGTGTGTAGTAAGTTAACTGGATACTACTTAGACTGAAGATTTTGGTTGTAATGTACCTACTACCAAGAATTCTGTTTATCTTACGTTCTCCAAATACTTGTATCATATTTGTCAAGGATGTTTGATTTAAATCAACTCTTCAGGAGCCAAAACCACAACCAGTAAAAATCTATAACTATATGGGCAGCAACAGAGTTAGTTACACAGCCATCAGCTCAGTATTTGTATATCAAAGTCATTAAAAATGCTTAAAAATGGATTTGAACATACCGCTGTTGCTACTTGTTTAGCAAGAAGAAAAATGTGTAGCAACAGAGATCACAGATTTGCTGAACAAATATACCTGCAGAAATCCAAGCTATGAAAGTAAGCCTGACAGAAAATGGATATATTCTCCCCAATCCTTTCTACTCAAAACTCATTGCTCCTTCTCCAGCAGATGATCCCCCAATTGCAGAGGTTATTCCAGCTTTCACAGTAAAGTTAGCTCTTAATCCATACTGAGCAGCATTAACTATAGGCAATAGGTGAAAGTTACAAACTACATTGTCTTTACTCAACCATTTATGTCACAGAAAAGGTGAAAAATTTTGCTGTTTATATTCTGAAATAAATACTCTGCTTGAATAAAGTTTGTGCAAGGATCTGGAGGTTTTGGTTGATGGTAAGATGAATATGAGTCAACAATATGCACTGGTGGCCAAAAAGGTCAATCACATCCTGGGGTTCATTAAGCACAATATAAACCATCTGAAAGAAGTTATTGTCCCATTATGCTCAGCACTGTGTAGCCTAACCTCAAACTCTATGTGCAGTTTAGGACTTCACAATATAAGAAGGATATAAAGTTATTAGGATCTGTCCAAAGGATGGCATCAAAGATGGTGAAAGGCCTAGGGGGCATCATGAAAGCAGCAGAGGATACCAGGTTTGCTCAGCTTAGCAAAGAGAAGTGAGGAATGCCCTCATTGCTATCTACAACTTTAGCATGAGGGGAATGGAGAGGAAGGTGCTGATTTCTCTATGGTGTCTGGTGACAGGATGCAAGGGAATGGATTAAAGCTGCATTAGGGAAAGTTTGGAGCGTGTATTAGGAAAAACTTCTTCACTGAGAGTGTGGTCAAGCACTGGAACCAGCTCCCTGTGGAAGTAGTTAGCATCTCAGGTCTGGCAGCGTTCAAGAAGTGTTTGAACAAAACTCTTAGATACATAGTTTAACTTTTAGTTTGCCCTGTGCCGAGTCAGCAGTTGGATTTGGTCCTCGCGGATCCCTTCCAATGCAGGATATTTTATGTTTCTGTGAGACATAATGGCTTCAAAACCTTACATTTCATTTTCTAAAATGCATCATGTAGTTCATAAAAACATGTTTTTCAAAACATGTTTTTTTTCCAGATATGTTTTACTAAATACTTTTGAAAATATTATTTCACATAAGTAGGAAGTAAGATATTTTCATGTGGTAATAACTTTCCATTACAAAATACAAAACTATTTTCATATTTTACCAATAGAAACTTTTTCATACTAAACAGTAGGTTTTCAACGGTTAAAGATGTTATTAAGAAATATATATTCTTTAAGGGATGGCAAAGACCATACTCAAAATCCAGGCTGAAAAAAGAGGCCTTTAGCTTTTAATATACTTGAAGCCCATTTTACAATTTAGAGCTGAAAATAAAAGTTTGCAATTCTTATTTTGTTTAAGCACTCAGACAGTATGCAGAACACAACAGGCCAAATTAAATCTCAAAAAGTGTATTACTTTTATCTGTGTTTGTTCAAGTTGCATCCATCTATTTATAAA
This sequence comes from Bucco capensis, assembly GCA_013396975.1. Lineage (NCBI taxonomy): Eukaryota > Metazoa > Chordata > Aves > Piciformes > Bucconidae > Bucco > Bucco capensis. The sequence continues at coordinate 63,894 of VWZO01010229.1, forward strand.
GCAATAGCTTTGTTATCAAAAAGTCTGGCAAAACAAAATATTTCAGTGTTGAGATGCATAATTCATTGCCATTCTGAGTATTAAGAAATGTTCAATACTGAAATACAAACAAGTAATGCATTTAGCAGGGTGCCTACAAAGAAGCTTATTGGTTGATATAAATTGCACTCCAGAGGGAATGGAGAAAAATCAGTTCATCAACTAAATAAGGTACTGAAATCAATGCTATTATAATGGCCTCTTGATAAATAAACAGTTCATTATCACTTTATTCTTTTGCTGGTTTACATTTATGATAAGAGTGCAGCTGATCAGTTAAAGGCATCTCTTACGCAGCTGGCTTCAGAAATCATCTTATTTTTTATGTAAACTTCCTAAATAACCCAGGTTGATATATTTGGCTAGAATGGATCATCCAACAAGAGCTGTTGAAGCAATATTCTCAGATGCTAAATGTTTTACCAAGTGATTTATAGGATTTAAATTGTCTTTTTACCAACACATATAGTTCAGGGTTGGAAAGGAAAGCAGACAACTGTTCTGTTTCCATTGAGAATGAGGTGACATCATTTTACAAAGGTTCAGTTGGAGATACTCGACTAATATTCTAATGAAAAATAACTCCCAAAATGTAAGTATAACATATGGTCACAACGACATTTTTTATTCAAGGTCTCTCTTCTCTTGAAAACACAGATCACTTATGACCAAAGAAAGAAGTAATTGTTGTCAAATACAGTGAAATCCAAAATGGAAAAATTTTCATGTACTTACATACCGAATAAGCACGATGCTCATCTTCTGGCTTACCACAAGTACTAGCATGTTGAAAGTAGTTACACAGCAGAATCATCACCAATGGGCCCTTCACTGAAAAGTTTCACTATAGAGAATTTTCTAGTTATGTAATTTAAGTACAGAATTAATAAATTGTCATGACATTTTACATTAAACTGTTTCAAACTCCTCCAATGGTGAGGACAAAGTAAAAACAAAAACCAAACTAGTGTTAATCTTGGTTAGTCATGTAAATAAAATGGCATAACATGTGTGGTGGAGACTTTTCAACAATATGTAAATGATCTAGGTCCTTAAGTCATGTTTTCAACAGACAAGTTGCAACTGGTTAATCACTTTATCATTTGAAAGCTTCTAAGTTTTTCAAGGTCTGATATTCTTCACTATGAGAACAAATTCAGGTTAATGCCTTGTAAATATTCATTCACTCAAGTAATCCTAAATCAATGTATCTCTCTGAGTCAGGGTCTCTTCTAATTTCACTAGTACTTGCATCGAGGCATTAAAAAATATATAAATCCACTCCCTTCATGTACACACAAAATCTATTCATTTTTCATGAGTTTCTTGCCAGAGCTTGATTCTGGTAAAAGTCTTTATTTGTCAGTCAGCCTGCAAACCACAGTCCCATAGTGTACACATTCCTGTTACGTTCTGCTCAAATATCAACCACTCCAGTGTTGAACAAACTACTATTTATGCTAAACTATCTTTATGTTTGGAGTCAACTACATTTGGTCTTTCCTAAGTGACTGACAAAATGCATTTTGGTGACAGCACTGTTACGCATGCTATCAAGACATCGTTAAGCAACTTTTGCCTATATAAAGACAGAATACTTATAGTTCACTGTACTGGACAACAATTGCAGAAGCTTCATCTTTTGTTTGCATCTCAGAAAAAAACCACATATTGAAATTGTTTAAGTAATACCTCTGAAAACAATGTATTATAAATATGTATTTGACAGTAAACCGATTTTCCATATGATGAAAATGTCTTCCTAACATCATTTTCCATAAGCTTCTGAAATGCTTATTTTAACAGTCTACAAATTGTTATCCTTCTGACAGTTTCTTTCTCCTATACTCAAATTCCTGAGTATCACACCATTCGCCCGACAAACATTAAAGTAGTTCTAACATAATCTTTTAGATTTTTTTTCTGCAGTTAAAACTTATGTTCACACTTTGTTCTTATATTGGCAGGTTCTAAGTACTTTAGACATCTAGAATTATTTTTCAATTATCAGTATTTCATTCAGAATTTTACTTAGGCTTCTAATAATATTTTCTAATTCTGCTTTGCAAACTGCATTTTTCAAAGTTGCAGCCTCACCTATTTCTTATATATAAACACACTGTGAGAGAACAAGTAAATAATCATAATAATCCCCCATAGGTTTTCATAAAGTTCAATGAAGCAAATAACAAAATTTCCTTTCAGAGGTACTAGCACAAACCAGAAATAACTTCACCATTCTGGTGAGGTACCCTTATATAACACTGAATAGCATACAGTCCAAGAATGAATCAGAAAAAAAATTTCCTTGTACAATTTTCCACTGGTATATTAAAAAGACTGCAAAAATTGAATTATTAACTAGTATACAATATTTTTATCCAATCATATGTTTATATCAGAAAGGACAGGAATGCATCAATTGAAGCCCTTTTAATTGTAAAATATTTTAACTTTGACGAGTGTCCCCTTGTGATACAATTAGCACCTTCTTTTGCAACAGCTCTAAAAACACACTTTGTAACACTACAGGCTCAGAAATGCATACCACAATACCATAAAACCAAAATCAAAAAAACTCAAGTACTTTCCTGATTGTGGGATACTTAGCAGAAGGTTGTTATCACACAGCAGTCTTTTCCACTGGAAGTAGTACTTACTTTTTAAAAACTTCTAGGAAACTTTACATCTTTGAGAATTCTAACCATCTGTGGAAGTTGGCAAGAATTGTCCAATGGTTTAGAAGCTGTTAGCAGTGGAGAAGAGCAGGATAATATATACACATACATACACAGACAGTATGCATTATTAGACTCAGTTTCTTTTCCTTTACATGCTGCAGCAGTGTCCTAAGGTAAGAGGTATTATAAATATACATCCCAGATTGTCTTTATTCTGTCTAAAATTTAAGATATAGCTAATCAGGATGGAATTCATAGTATGGCATACACAATGTACGAATGTTGAACATGGAATTCAGCTTTAGAATATTAAATCTAAATCGTAAGAAAAGTGTCCTCCTGGTTACAACCTGTAAAGGAAGCACCTGCATGTGAGATGACCTTTTCTATTTTGGAACTTGCTGAAAGAGAATATGCAATTCCTTCGTTATTCAGACATATACACAAAGATTTCTGAAGAAATGCATTAAGTCAGTTCATACTTAGAACTTACACGGTGTAGAATTTTGTATTTGTTTATTCTAAATGGCAATGTGTCCAAATTCAACCTGAAGATGTATCAGCTCTAAGAAGAGACTACAACAAACATACAATGATGCTACGAAGCTGGAAGAGATACAATCTGTATTTCAGTTAAAATTACTTTTTATTGGCATATGGAGATAATTCTTAACAGACAGACAAAAGTAATAAAGTAATAAAGCCACTACTAATACACATGGTCTAATTCAAGTGTTTTGTCCACTCCTTATAGATGTGGAATCTAACGGTATTAATCTCTCAGTTCAGTATCAGCCAAGCACTGATACAAGATTTTTACAGAAGAAATTACTGCAAATGAGATACCCATAATCATATTGGCTGAATCAGTATGTATCAGGCCTTCTGGATAAAACACCCTCCTGTGTACAGCTAAAGATTATCTGATCATTATAGATGCAAAGTGATCAGAGTATCACTAAACACAGCAATACTCAATGAGGACTAAGGATGACTAGAACCTAAAACTGTCTGCTACCTATCTGGTAAAAGAACAGACTATGAATTTTATCATTTATAAGCTGCTTCTAATAGGCAACATTTGAAACTGAGATATCTAGGAAATAAATATTCAAATCCTTGCCAAAACCAGGTTCCACTGATAGAAGAAACACTACTACAAAATTGCAATTCAGTACTGCAAAATAGTCCAACAACTGATATTACTATCTGCTTCACTTTGTTCATTAGCCAGTACAGACTCCATAAATTTTACACAGCTATGTGAGCAATCAGTACACACTACTTCAAGTTATAATTATCCACTGGGTATCAGAAATTCCTCTGTTCTAGGCAATTAATTGGTTGAATAATGTTGTCTTATAGTGAAGACTCACAAAAAATTAATCATAATACACTCAGACAAAGTCTATTGCTTTTTAACTTACAGAACAACTGTAAGATCATAGTGTAAAGGTATTACCATTTTCCTGTTTCTTGGGACTAACATATAGAAACTTATTGCACATACATGGCACCATATTACTGACGGCACATTTTACACTAAGACAGCAAACATAAATGGAATAACTTAAAAGTTGTGAAGGAATACAGAATTTTAAGTATGTAAGATAATCCTCCTAATTCAAATGTGCATAAAGATGTGACTTGGTATTGATGACCATAAATTAGCATTCAGAGAGTAAGAAAATGAGGAAGAGGAACAATCAATACTATACAGTACCTGAGTCACAGTCCAATAGTTCAGGTGCATAACCACAATACAGCCTTTTCACAACTGCTTTTGTCTAGTAAAATTTTTATGATCTATGAAAGAAGAAAGCAGTCTTATAAAATAAAACATTTTAAAAAGGTATCAGGATATGCCTGGCCTTTAATAATTCTCAATACAAAGATATGGTGGATCCCCAGATTCTACAGGAGTTTAGGCAGCATCACCTGTCAGGAATACTGGTTTTAACTAGTATTTGGAAAGGAGATTAAACCTTTACCTTTCAAATGCCATTTCAACCATACTTTCTATTTCCTCTCAGTGAGACAATGCTCTTGGAATAAACTCTGTACAGGGTCATATCTAAAATACCTGCAGAAATAGCAACTACTGCAGAGATCACTTAATAAGCAGGATATGCCTCCTAACATAAATTATTTTAAGTTTACTCTTTCACTTTCCACCTCTGAAAACTGACATCATTTCCAAACCTCATCTGCTAGAGAGCCTGTCTGCATCTCTTCTCATATGACAGTATCTGTCATGACCAAAAGTTTTTCAGCTGAAAAAACCCTCCAGCCTGCATGACAAATCACAAAATATTTCCTGTGAAAAATCTTTTGCAAATCACTTCCTTCCTAGATCTGATGATCAGGACACAGGACACAACACAACCCCCTTTTTCCCAAGCATACTGGACAGAGTGAAGGGAGAAAAGTAACTTTGAAAAGGTGTAAATTAACTGGTTTTGTTAAGATATATTCTACTATCTGCTCCACAGTGGTAGTGCAGTATTAAACAATAGAGTAGCCTCCGCATACCATACAATACAGACTTTGTGCCTTTTCATAATTCAACAATCTCTTCTCCCAAGTAATAAGAGAGAGAATGAGAGGAAATGGCCTCAAATTATACCAGGGGAGGTTTTGTTTGGGTATTATGAAAACAATCTTCACTGAAAGAGTTTTCAAGCACTGGAACAGGCTACCCAGGGAGTCATCTTTCCTGGAGGCATTTAAAAGACTTTTCAAGCCTGTCCCTCAAATGTTATACATGTTATACTAACCCTGACCAGAGACAACAGAATGAGGAAACATTTTCCACTAACTAAAAACAAAAATACAAATAACTTAACACCATAATCTCATATAATTTTCCCTTTTGAGAGTTACAAATATCTGTAAGATCTGCCTGAAGTGGTCATCCCTTCCAGGATATACTTCTCTCACTCACTCAACCCTTGCTAGATCAAAGAAAGGTAGCCTCTTCCTTTCTTTTCACACAAAATCTCCCTCCTCACTACTCTTCCTATTCCACTGAACAGCACTGTTCATCTTACTATCTGTCTAGGTCTAACATCCACCACCTGTTTGCTGAATTTCCAAATGAATCTCTCTAAACCTTCTCTCAGATCATACTTGATGCTTACAATTGCTTCATAAACATTAAAACATAAACAATAAAGATGGATCACTTATGCATGATGCTAATAAACATGTTTTACCTTCTGTTACTCCTGATTCTGCCAGTAATTATTTGTTGTCCATGCCAGCTTTGCTGATGAGTTGGCCTCACTCAGAAATTTTCTTTCAAACCCAGAAGTATTAGAATTTTGACTCTTTCAAGCTGTGCGCTGGAATAATGATAATAATACCAAAACTACATGAAAGCACTCCCAAGAGGAAAACAATGAAGTTTTAAGTTTTAGTTTGCATTTTATCTTCACTGCAAAAGAAAAGTGAATGAATGATGCAATGTGGCACACTGAAATTAAAGTATCAAGAAGGCACTAGGTGGCTTTCCATAAGTCATTTTACAAAGGATATGTTGCAAGTTTTCAGAGATCTTATTAGTAGTAATGTGGCTGTTTATGAATAGAGACACCATAAGCCATTCCTACTACCATAAGTAGTTTCAATACTAAGACGACATGAGATCAAATTAGGTATAAACCTACTCAGACTTCAAAATTCTGCTAGCAATTTTGCATTAATTCATTCTAAGCGGTGTCTTATCTTCTTTCTTAACTCCATTAAAGTATATTTACTGAGTGATAGGCTTTACAGGATGAAAAAAAACAATTGAGTGAGTTCAAATTCCTAAAAATTGATTTCTTCTAACTTTTAAAATATGGTGACATCTGTGTGCAGACACTTCCAGCTTTGCAATGTTTAAAGTAGTTCTACTGGAAAAGATCCCTGTCATATCGCTGTCACTACTATGTTACTCTGTTGCCAGCAGTATTGAGGGAGGTGATCCTTTCTCTTTACTGAGAACTGGTGAGGACACACCTGGAGTGCTAAGCCCAGTTCTAGGCTCCCCAGTACACGAGAGAAATGGACATAGTGGAAAGAGTGCAACAAAGGGTCAGGAAGAGATGATTACAGGGCTGGAGAATCTTTCTTACAAAGAAAGGCTGAGAGACCTGTTCAACCTCGAGGAGATGGCTCAGAAAGAATCTTACCATCAATATGTATAAACACCTGAAGGCAGAGAATGAATTAAAGAGAGGTAGACTCTTCTCATTGGTGCCTAATGACAGGGCAAGAGGCAACAGGCACAAAATTAAACCAGGAATTCCAAATGAACACAAGATGATGTGTCTTTACTCTGGGTAGTCAGGTTGACTAGTGAGGTTGTAAAGTCTCCATCTGTGGAAATATTCAACACTCAACTGGACATGATCCCAGGCAACCTGCTGTAGTTGACCATGCTCGAGTAGAGCAGATGAGCTCAAGAGGTCCTTTCCAATCCACACAATTCTATGAGTCTAATTTTTAAAAGGTCTTCTACCAAACAGACATAAAAGTATTTTTAGGTAGCCACACACACACTATCACACAGGTAATTATATTTAAACAGCAAGGGCTGTAACATTAAACTATAAAGAACTATGAGACAGAGCAATTCCAGCAAAGACTTTTTATTTTTAATTCTACCAGTGCAATACCCAGACCTATGCATTTTCCTAACAATGGCCTGTAGGTGGTATCATAATCCAAATAATATATGGAAGATAATATTAATGGCCATAAAAATATGTTCATTTTTTTGTTAGTTTATCATCTGCCTGTGAGAGTCCAGATGCAAGAGTGTATGAATGCAAGTTCTGTATCTGAGATTTCTTCTTTCTGCATCACACCTCTATGGGGCTCAAAGTAATAACAATACAATGTTTAGGAACATGCAATACAGTAAAAGAGAACAAAAAAACCACCCACCTTTACATTTCTCAGTATTATCAGAATCCAGGTAAGATTTCTCTGAGCTTTATTGGCACATGTCAGAAGTCTTTCAAGCCTCAAGGTAAGGTTTTAGAAGTGTACTTCTGCACAATACTTAACTGCACTGCAGATAACGAAAATATGAACAGCTCCTCACAGTGAGCTCTAGGTAATTAATTAGCTAGTGCCTTTGGTACAATTAGTCTATTAGACATTATGAAACAGTTGCACTGAGACTGATGAATATTATCCCAGCCTAACAGAAATGGAATAATCATTCTGATCTGCCTAACTCTTCAGAATAAAAATGTTCCTAAGGAAAACTAAAGCCTACAGCCTCAAGGACCCTGTACATTGGAGAGTTTGATTTACAAATTCTTCTTGTGTATTATCCCATCTCCTAGATTTGAGGCTCACACTTGTAGCTCTTCTCCTACTTCTCTAGAGGAAGACCTAGACTGCATTTTTATCAGATGAATATAAAGTCTACTTTGGGCAGTCAGGGGGAATGATACAACAGAAGAAGACAATATGTCAAGTGAAGTGAGTGAGCAGTGAAGATGATGAGAACTGTGGCTGGATGTGTCCGAGACATTTTATGGCTAAACAAACATTCTTTTTCGCATAAATATGTCTCTCTCAATCAGAATTTCCATATGTGAAATCCCATGCAGTTGTTGACATAGTCTAATACTCTCTCCTATTACTGCACCAAGCAAAAACAGTCAACAGGTTCAGAAGTGATTCAAGATTACATGCAAAGTTTATACTGTTGAACTGGATAAATCCACACCCCAGACACTTCTGATCATGGAAATACTCATTGTCAATTACAGTTTTACTAGACAGGAGGGACAAGAAAATTCTACATCATTGTCATGATTATAAGCGTAGGAGTCTAGCTTTGCATTGCTGCAGGTTCTTCATAAAGCTGACCAGATTTTCCTCTTGGGGAGCAAAAAATTAATCAGTAACTTGTTTAAGCTACCACTTTTAGGAATACTTGCACAAATAGATACTTGCTGAATTATTAAGTAGCGCAAATTATATGCTTATTTTTTGTCTTTGTATGTATACAGAAACACTGCATCTCTGGCACCATTTTGTGATAAAAAAAGAAAAAGGATGACATGGAATGTCAACACCTTTCCATACGGTATTTGCCAAAAAAAGATATGCTTTATATGTATGGAAAATATATATACACAGACTACATTGCTCTTTAGCATCGGCAATTAATGGGGCTGAGAAAATCTATGCACTTTACAAGCCTGTCACCCTAATTAATAAAAGACCTTGCTGACAACATGTAAGATAATTAGGGAATAAGGAAAATACAAATTGCATCAAAAAAGATTTAAGGCATACTAAGATGAGCTTCAGAAGCCAAAATATATAAACTAACATATAGTGGTTAACATAGATAACTCTGAATCTTGGATAAATGACTACATCATTTTGCACAAATTGGCCTCAGAGCACAAAATTCAGATCTTAGTTTGTACATAAATTTACACTGTTTTATTTTAAGATGAACTAAAAATGTAAAAAAAAAATCTAGCAGTTCAAGTTCACATGAAATCTAAAACTGAAGTTTGTTATTGGCAACTTTCAAAAAGCACAAGTTTTAGGTATAGGAACACATCATTGCACTTTTGAGAAGACATAGTCAACTGTGAATCTGGTATGTGTTTTACAGGTTGGGTAACAATTTCCTAGCAAACCACCTAAGCAGTTAAAATGCAACGGATTGAATTTAGGTAGATATCCTAAACATCAACTAGCAAGCCATTTCATGATACAAAATGCTTCTTGCTCTTCGAAAATGAGGACAAGGTGCAATTTGAAATGTCTTTCTTTGGCTGTACAGTGTGTAATCCAAAAGAACCATATTTATTATTTGCATTCAAGTAGAGAGCTAGAAAACATCACAGTAGTATGTATCATACATCTGAATAACTTCATTATATGAATGTTGACTGCTTTTCTTTCTGTATTCTGTTCATTTATGTGACAGAGTAAATGCACACAATGAACGAATACTGCATAATATTACAGAAGTGATGACACGTGCTACTGAATTGCATCACAGCAGCATGACACCAACAGCTGAGTGGTGAGCTGGGTGCCTGCTGCCTATCACTCAGACTCATCTGAAATATTGTCACCTTTCTACCCATTAGTTTTTCCTCTCCTTTCATAAAACAGAAATAATCAGTAAGAATGTCCACAGCAACATCATTCATAAGTGAACCTAATTAAACCATAAACTATGATCTATTCACTATATAACTATATATTCACTATATAACTACAAAATAAAATATTCCTCTGAGTTGCAAATCAGGATGTTGCCTTCTACAATATTAGGCTCTCCATTATATTTGGCAAGTCTGAAAGAGTTAGGGTTCTTCAGCCTGGAGAAGAGAAGGAGGGGATCTTATAGCAGTCTATCAGTACCTAAAGGGGGATTATAAAATAGAAGGGGAGAGACTTTTCAGCAAGTCAGATTGTAATAGGACAAAGGGGAATGGTTATAAGCTGAAGGAGGGGAAATTTAGATTGGAGATTAAGAGGAAGTTCTTTACCGTGAGGGTGGTTAGACACTGGAACAGGTTGCCCAGAGAGGTTGTGGATGCCCCATCCCTGGCAGTGTTGAAGCCCAGGCTGGATGTGGCCCTGGGCAACCTGGTCTAGCGATTGGCTTCCCTGCCCATGTCACGGGGTTTGGAAATAGGTGATCTTTAAGGTCCCTTCCAACCTGACCATTCTATGATGAAATCCCTTTTTCAGAAATATCTAACCCATTGAGAATTAAAATTACATTTATTTGCTATCTTAATGAGAAATTCTGTAAATCTTAATACCAGTGGGTACTAATTACTTGAAAATATAACTTGAAGGCCTTTGAAAAAATGACCACGTAGCTGGGCTAAATCGCCCAGTTCTAGATTCTCTCTGCAGCATTTATAACAGCGCACTGGTCTGACTAACTAGCACAGTGTCCTGGTTTGAGAGCACAAACTCAGAAGGAAGCCCCTTTAGAGCCTCCCCCTTCCAAACAGGAAAGAAGTCACTGAACACGGAGACTGAGTTATAAAGAATAACTATTTAACATAGGAAAATATATATATAACAGTGGAAAAATACAGGGTGTTACACACCCTCCCGGTTCCTACCCCCTCACGCCAGCGGCCGCCCCCTCACTAGCAGTAAACCTGCTAAGGTTCAGTCTGGTCAAGATAAGGTGGCAGATGAGGTGAAAAAGTGAAGGAAGCCCGGATAGTGGATGGTGATGGTGAGGAGATGAAAAGGTGGTCTGGCCGCTGCACACGTTGCTGCCAAGAAGAATATGGAGTAGGTCCCGCCTCCTTCTTCCCAGAAGCACCACGGTTTCGTGCCAGTCCTCACTGCGAACGCTCCTCCCCTCCCAGCGTGCCGTAGTCACTTCGCTGCTGTGATGCCAGTTCCTCTATCACTGCTTACAGCTGCTCCCGGGTGCAAACTGTCACTATTCACTGCTCCAGGGGAGCTTGCAGGTGTTGCAGGCTGTTGCTGCTGTGTGGCTTGCTGCTGCTTGCTGCTCGCCGCTCACCGGGGTTTGCCACTGCTTGCTGCATGCTGCCGTGGGGTGTGTGTTGCTGGCTGGACGCTGGTGGGGTGTGGACCGGCTTCTGGCTCAGGACAACCCCGCAGGTACTACAGCCCGCGTGTCTCCCTGCTGGGCGGGCACCACCCGGTGGGGGCGGAGGCTGCAGTTTCCCGGCAGTGGTCGTCCCCTACCTCTGTGCTCACCAAGTTTACAAATAAACACATTAACGGTCGAGGGGGGTGAAGGGGGAAAAGATGGATACCTCGGGCAATTTTTACATATCCCATAACACACAGTAAAGAAGGAAATTTATAACTTAAAAATTATCCTTGTAATAGTTAAATACACAATCAGATCATTAAGTTTTAACCAAAATATTAATTCATTTAATTTTGTTTTAAAACCATCAAAAGGTGATTCTGGAGTTGGTTGCTTGTTCCTTTTTAAATTACTCCTTTATTTTTTTTAAATACAAGTATTTCATAGTTACCAGGATATAAGTTGTATATTAGTCTTTCCCCTGGAAAAACTTTTCATAGCAGGTCCTCAGGCCTACTCCAGAATTTTAACTAAAATACCAGAATGTCATGCCAAAAGTTTATTCCCTATGACATAGGCTATTTTTGCAGTTATCATTAAAACAAAACAAAAAAACAAAAAAATCCATACTGTAGCCAAAGAGTAGATAATTACTGAGTACAAAGTGCTGCTACCAAAAGAATTCTTCCGAATACTAAATTGCTTTTTTGCAGTGGTAAGAATATACACTGGGGTTCATTTTCTTCCTTTTCATTGTTTGATTACCTAGTTGCTGTTACTGATACAGCATAATTCATATCAGATTACATAAGTAATTAAATTAAATAGTAAATATTTTCTAGGTTATTACATACGTCTCTTTCTTCCTCCTCACACAGTACCAGATTTCAGGAATTTGGGGAGCATGAATTTCCTTCAGTGCTAAATCTTAATCAAGACAGCTGGGTTTTTTTTCAAAATACTATTTTTTCCATGAATATTGAAATGCGCCCAGTACAACTTAAGCCCTAATATAATCAGTTACATTACTCCTTCTTGTCCACTTTGACTAAAAAAATGATGACTGAGGAATTTGATATTTAAGCATTCAAAGTTTCTAAGAAATTTAAAAACCTCTTTCTATGTCCTGAATAGTCACATGCTGTTGAGGTTTTTGCACATACGTAAGCACCCTCTTAATGGTCACTGGAAGACTTTTTTCCCTCTGCTAATATTTTCATACAAGCTCTGAAACCAGTCTACATTAAGTCTTTTATCTCTGAAAAATCTAGAGAGTGTAGAGAGTGTGCTGGAAATCTCTTGCTTGTGGTAACTTGCAACATACTCAGCAAATTCAGTTTAAATTTTTTCTGGTTTTGCTTATTTAAGTACAAATAAAACAAAATGAAACCCACCAAAAAAAAACAACCAAACAAAAAAGATGTTCCACCTGTTTACAACAATGCTAAATCTGAACTACAGTAAGTTGACTTGCTTTGGGCTCTTACTGTATCACTGGTTGCATTTCTCAAACAAAACCCTGCCACTGTTGAGCACTGCTAGTTTTCACAGTCAAAATGTATTTTGGAGTTAGGCCCAACAGACCTAATTTCTTTCCTTTTCACTTTTGCACTCTTGAAAAGAACTTTTAAACTACCAGAAGACATTTCTGACATCTTGATGTTTTGCACTCCTTGGCACTACTTTAAGCATTGTTTCAATTCTTCAGATGTTACTTTGTTAGACAAGGTTAGCCGTACAACAGTAATCAGCCACTTCAGAATCTGTGACAATAGAAAAGGAAAAAAAATAATAAAAAATCTACACAAACCTTTCCTCTAAGGATATAACAACAATAAGTTCTCCTCGGGGGAAAAAAAAAAAATCAGAGGTTTTCAGAAAAATATTTTTCCACTAGTTTTAGTTACTAAACCACCTATAGCTTAAGAAACATCCGAGAAGAAAATATGACCTTTCACTCTGTGTACCTTTTTATCTTGGTCATGCTTTTATGGGTACTTTTATAGATCTAACAATTGAACCTTCCTGTATCGTGTCCAGTATGTCACATATATCATACAGAAAGAATCTACAACATTGAGCCTTAGATGCTTTTTCAGACTTTGTCACCTACTCACCAGCAGGTTATCTGATTCTGATTCCCTGCATGTCTGTCTGGATGCCTAGCGTTGTAGACCAAGTACCCCACCACTGGAAAAGAACTACTCATATTACATAAAGTTAACAGTCTGGGAAAGTAGAGAACATTGCCTAGATCTTTCTTCATCTACAGTTTTCAATATGGCTGTAACACAATCACAGTCAGTAATCACTTTGAGATTTCCTTTCAGAAGTTCTCTATCAGGAAACTTACATTAATTTGAGTATTGAACTTTCTGTGATTACAGTGACTGCAAAATATTTGTGTTCTGAAGAACTGTAAAGTAAGTGCAAAAATAATCAGTACTGTAGCTAGCAAATGTGCAAAACTGATCTGTTCCAGGGAAGAAATCTCCAATAATTTTATCAGCTCCAACTAGTTACCAGTTTCTAGTGACGAAATAATTGAAAGCAGAACGGTGTCTCCAAAGTGAACTAGTGTCAGAACCTATATTTTCCTTAATAACTAGACCGTACATCTAGCTACAAAGCCACCTCTATTTCAGTATTTAATGAGTCAACTCTAGGCCCTTTAGAATATAAGAACTATGTATATGAACTTAGTACTCCTCTACGGGTCTACAGAAAATAATTGAATAAATTATGAATGCAATTTAAAAGAGCTCTTACTACTATTTTAAAAAATAATTCTTTTAAAATACTATTATTTTAAGAGATAGTAATATAGTAAGATATAGATAATGCGGTGCCTGTATCTTTCCACATGTATATCGTTTGTGGGTATTTATCAGAAAGTAAGTCTTCATACAAGCACAGGTAACCATACAGACACATACAAACATACATCTACCTAGATTTATACTCTTTTATTTGTTTTCCTGACCAAGCCTGCACTTCTCAGAAGTGCATCAAAGAACATTTAACCATATTGCTGCTACAACCATACTGGAAAGTAAATCTTTCCGCTCAATGGACATTATATCAACTGCACTACCTTACCTGCAGGGCCAGTCATGACTTTTTTCAGCAATGATGCAGACCTTCAGATACTAGGATATACTTGGAAGAACAAAAACAAGGAAAAAAAAAACAGAGCCCAAGAAAGGTATCTCTGGACACTTCACAAGCTATTTCTGAGTTAAACTCTATGTGATAGGTTTGACTTCACTGATGCTGCATCAGGCACCAATCAGTGAACTTCTGGTTCACTATCTTGAGAGTTAATTTTAGTGAGTCCTGCTCATTTTAAGCAGGTTTCATTCCCCAGTTCTCTAAGCTGAAATTGAGCGTTCAAATTAAAAACTAATCTCATACTGAGGCAACACTGCCTACTTGCTCAGTGGTTAAAAATATAATGTTATGAGGAGGAAAACTTGCATTTGTGGCCAGTCACAGCAAGACAAGAAGAAAAATATAAAGAGCAGAAAAAATTATTTTTATCATGAAATCTATGACATATTTTGCTAGCTTTCCACCCATCTTTTCTCACTTCTAAAACTACACAGTTGTTACTACATATCTTTTTAGCTGACAGTGAGTTAAGTGAAAAAGTTACCATCCAAAAACTGCCCCAGTTGCTCATTAATATCTTTTTTCTCTGCATGTTGCTGCTTCCTCAGATTGGCTGGCTTAACTGCATGCCTAACCAGTCCTGGTGCCAGCCAAAACATTTAGTATCGGATTAAACTTTGTATTTAAATGCAGGTTATTTGACAGAGACAAGTTAAGGAAAGGGTACAGATTCTACTGCAAGACAGGAAGATATAACTTCTGGCAGGATGTGATAAAGAACAGCTGAGATGGGCTCAGAGCCATAATCTTTCCACGAAGCTCAGTGGCAACCAAGAGAGCATTTCAGACCACACTCTTAAAGTTTTGGAGGATAGATGAGAGAAAGAAGTGGCAGAACACCACAGACACAGCAGTAAACTCAATTAGAGACTGTCAATGGCTTTAAGAAAAAGCTCTTTATTATAGAGCTAAAAAAAAAAAACAGAACAAAACTTCTTAGTTTTCTGTGCTATCTTACATTTACTTCATAGCCAAAACCAATAAAAATATGAAACCAGAATATGGTTCTTACAGGGCAGGTGGTGGCAACTTGCAACCAAAATAAAGTGTTGTGAGTAGGGCCCCTTAAGGAGACCGTCCAGATACTTTTCTCTCAGGGCTTCCCAATTCTTCCCCTTCCTTGGTCATCTTATGGCCACAACAACTAGCTCCAGAGCTTATGAGTTGGGAACGTGTAAAGCCTGTCTCTAAAACCCCATTTGCTGCCAAGTCCCACGGACTCAGAGGTAAAAATCAGGTAGTGGTTCAGCCCCTTTAAATAGATACTTAAGCAAGACTGATGCTTAAACACAAGTAAAGGTCACCTGCTACACAAGCTAAACATTGCTCTGTTGCAACAAGGAAGGAAACAGTGAATCCACCTTCTAGGGCTCCAGATCAGTGCTTTAGCAAGAAGACAGTGCTTCTCCTCTCCACCTACTTCAAACAAAATTCATCCTCTACTCACTTCACAAGACCTAGAAATGAAAATAAGATCTTACTGGGAAATATTCATCTATTTTCAGTAATTGGATTAGGAAGCATTTGTAGTCCGAGTTCTATACATGAGATCATAAATTTCAGATGGGACTATCAAAGGCACTTGCAAAGCAATGTTACTGCAGAGACAACTCTGCATCTTTCACCCTCCAAATTATAAAAAAGACAGGTAGTCACTAATAAACACCAGAGATATGCCATGTTTTATTTCTCCATGGTCAGCAATCTGTAATAAATTCCAACAGATGACATACTGCTTCCATGGAAAAGAAAGAAAAGGCAAGAGTGAAGTAGTTACTTTCATAATTTCTGTCTGTCTAGAACACACTCTAATTTGACTTCTCTGCTGGGAAAAAAAAATCTAAATCACTCTTTCTCATTCAAGTAAGTAGGAAAAAAATTGCAGGTTTCCAAGAGAAACTGCAACAGCAAAAATTATAATAGTGTTCTTGCTGCTTCTAAGAAATAGAAACATTGGCTTATTTTGAAGTAGCTGACCAGAGCTGGCAGTTGAACTCAGTTATGACACCAAGCTATGGGGTGCTGTTGATAAATGGGAGGGGCAAGATGTCATCCAGAAGGACCTGGACAAGCTGGGCCCAGGTGAACCTCATGAGTTTCAACAAGACCAAGTGCAGGGTCCTACACCTGGGTCGGAACAATTCCCACTATCAATACAGGTTGGGGGATGAGATGATGGAGAGCAGCCCTGCAGAAAAGGACTTGGGGGTGCTGGTGGATGAGAAACTGGACATGAGCAAACAGTGCACACTGGCAGTCCAGAAGGCCAATGGCCAGCAGATCAAGAGAGGTGATTCTGCCACTTTGCTCTAGTGAGACCTCATCTGGAATACTGTGTCCAGTTCTGGAGCCCTCAATACAGAAAGGACATGGACCTGATGGAGCAGGTCCAGAGGAAGGCCATGAGAATGACCGGAGGCTGGAACACCTCTCCTATGAGGACAGGCTGAAGGAGCTGGGATTGTTCAGCCTGGAGAAGAGAAGGCTTCGGGGGGACCTACTAGTGACTTTCCAGTACCTAAAGGGAACTTACAAGAAGGCTGGAGAGGGCCTGTTTGCAAAGGCCTGGAGTGGAAGGACAAGGGGCAATGGTTTTAAATTGGAGGGGGGTAGATTTAAACTGGACATTAGAAAGAAGTTCCGCACCACAAGGGTGGTGGAACACTGGAACAGGTTGCCCAGGGAGGTGGTTGAGGCCCCATCGTTGGAGGCATTCAAGGTGAGGCTTGCCAGGGCTCTGAGCAACCTGATCTAGTTGGCGATGTCCCTGCCCACTGCAGGGGGGTTGGACTAGATGACCTCCAGAGGTCCCTTCCAACCCAAACCGCTCTATGATTCCATCAGGTACCAGCTGATACATTAACTAGCATTTGATAAAAAATGATATACATTAGTCCATGCAAATCATAACAGAAAGTAATCTCACTAGGTTGGTATTGAGCTGTTTCTTGCCTAAGAACAGATCTCACATTTCAGATAAAGAAAACTTAAAACAATATTAAAAGATAAAATGAACTTAGCAAAATAATATATTGTTGCTTTAAAAATACACTCCCACAGAATTTAAGCAAACATATAACATGGCATTGTTCTTGAAAAAAGATCATACATAATGAAAAAGATGTTATCTTGGTTAATGTAATGTCCATATTGTTTTCTGTGTTCATCTGCAAGAGACTTACTTTCTCCACATGATTTAGCATATGCTGAGTGGAGAAAATAAGGTTGTTTGAAACTTCTCCGAAGGTTGCACAATGCACTACATGTGTAGTATTTACTTAGGATTATCAAATGCAGCTGCACTGAAAATTAAGAAAATACTAAACATGCACAGAAGTGAAGCAGTTCTCAATCCTTCAGAGTGGTTAGTGCTTTCTTTTGCTTAATGCCAGCTAGGCACCAACCCACTGAAAAAAGCACTACAGGTTAGTATTTTCTGCCAGGCCATTCTGTAAATCAACATTCTTGATTGTAGTAGCATGCCACTTCATGGGAAAAAGTAATTCTCAACTCAGAAGAAGTGCTTTAAATTCTGTCCTGCTGTCCTGCTTTCATGGGGATAGAATCCTAGGGCAGCCATGGTCTGCAGGCTGTAAGCAGTCTGGAGTGAGGGGCAGATGACCTAAGTTGTATCCATATCATGCTCTTTATAAAGGATGAAGGTTGCTGAGGAAGACTTCCTGCTCTTGTTTGGGGTCCTGTTACTTATCTTACTCCTGAGGACTGTTTTCCTGTTTATGGTGACCACTGTACAATTGCTGAGCTCAGTATAACTTCATATACTTTGTATGAGCATTGGTATTAGTTTGGCTGTTTTATTAAATCTGTTTCATTTCAACCCACAGGTGTTCTCTCCTTTTCCCAGTTCATCCTTGCTTCTGGGGAGGGGTCATTGGGTGATAGAGCAATTGCTAGTTTAGCCTCAGATACAGCCTAAACATAAACACCTACTAAAGAAGAAGTCTATCTTAGAAATTAAGGTAACTTTTTAAGCACATAAAGAAACTTTTTCTAATCATTATTTTCTAGAATGGTCTGTTGTCCACCTGAGTGTCCACCATATTTTGCTTCAGAGAGCTTCAACTTCTTTCCTTCAGATACTACTCCAGTGCTAAACAAATCTTTGGTCCTCCTGGTAATCAGATTCTATTTCCCTTTCTTACCATTCATAAACATATTGTTTCACTTTTGTGGCTCCAAGTCTTGATGTTTTTCTGTTACTAATGCTCTTACCTCTCCAAAATATTCTTAACTCTCTGCAAAAAATACGCATTTTTGGAAGAAGGGGATTTGGCTTTGTAATCAGTGCAGGTAAAAAGTATCCTCTAATTCTGTAATCTGGTTTCTCCAGTTACTGAAGTTTGGAGTGGACATTCATATCCAGGGTCACTAGAAATAATCACTTAATAGATGCACTATGTTCTGATGTCAACACTATTAAGGAAGTATACTGCTGAAGACTTAGAATTGGATTTGATACCTCTGAAATTGCCACATAACTCCAAAGAACTCAGCAAATGATAAAGTAAATACTTACTGCAAATGGGACTCCAGACTCTACCAAAAAGGCAAAAATGTAGGTTGAAAGGAACTTCAGCAGATCACCTAGTCCAGAGTCTTCAAGGAAGGGCTAACTTCCAAGTTAGTTTGGGATGCTTTAGGGCCTTGTCCAGATGGATTTTAAAAACCTAAGCAATCTGACCCAACATTTAACCTCGCTGCCTCCTTATGTCCAATGGGAGTTTTCCTCATTGCTTCTTGCGGCCACTGTCCTCTGCTCTGTTGCAGTGTACCCTCCAGGAGAGTTTGGCTCTGGCTCCTCTACTGTTCTTGCAACTTGTTTCCTGCAGTGCCTTCTCTCTAATCTCCTGGCAAAACAGATCTTACAGTACCTCAGTGGCCTCCCACGCAACACTGCATCTTCTTGACCTTCTCCTTGTTTTGGAGTACAGCAAACTGGGCACTCGATTTGTATCTGGGTAATGCCAAATCGAGTTCAGAATGTCTGTTCATACAGACAGCTCAGCAGTATTTATAGGGAGTTTTAAGACAGTCTCGTCCTAAGAAACTTAAGCCTAAACTAGATGAGACAAGTAGATGAGACAGAATGAAAAACAACTGTTCAGGAAAGGGAACCCATTAAAAAAGAGATTATTTAGAAGTTTTGAGCTGGAAATTCAAAATGCAAATTCAGAAGCTCCAGTTCAAGGTGTGGGAGACAGGAAACTGAGAGGCTCAAATCCAGGAATGGGAGACAGGGATAAATAAAGCAATAGTATTGGAGGGTTACCTGGCCACAAGGCAAAAGAATAGAAGAATGATTATACATAATCTTATTTTGCTTTCAACTGTAGGCACGCAACTCACCTCTTCATTTAGTTGTTGTTTTTTTCACTTCTAAGATTCCAATTAGACAACATCAAAGATCACAAGCCACTTTAGGTGTGAAAAGGTCTTCAAAAGAAAAACTAGTACTGCAGTCTATCACAGCTACCTGACAAAGAGTTCAAGAATCCTCTAGTGCACTTGAGCAATGAGGAGTGAGAAGTATAGCCTTAAAAAATAAGTAATGGAAAGAAATAGGTATGTGCCTGAAAGGAAATCTCAAATTCATCATGCTAAGCTTTCAAAGACAAACTTTAAACAAAATGGAGGTAGCTAAGAATACCTATTCATTTTGCTTGTGAGAAACAAATCTCTCAGGCCTTCAGGCAGTAGAGAATTATGTGGTCTTTCGAACTGAAAAAGTGCAAACTGCAGAGGATCAGACTGAATAAATGTTAAGATGTAAGTCTCACAGGGCCTTTGGGAATCTACTCAATAAAAATATTTTTGAGATGTTTCACACAGGAATGGTGTATTTGTTATAGTTATTTACACCTTGCAAAGTAAACTAATAAAAGTGAAAGGGTGTGTTTATGCATTAAGGAACAGAGACAAAGAAAAGGAAATACCTGCATGTGAACACATAACAAGTATAAACACACCAGTCATTTAAAGGTAAGCTGAAAAGGAAAAAAAAACAACCAACCAAAAAAAACAACAAACCAAGCAAACAAAAGCATGACAACTTTCAAATGGACTATACTATAAAAACAATTAATGCTTTTCACGTAGCATCTTTTAAGTGCTGAAAAATTAGTCTGGTTAATAGGGCTCTTCCCCTCAATTTATGCAAAGACTTTAAATGCAGAATTCATTTAGTCCTCATAGCAAGAAGAAAGCTCCTTATTGTAAAAAAGGCATTGGCAAGCAATTGGATGGAGGACAAGTTTCCGAAATCTATAAAGATGATTCCAGCACTACTGTTACAACTGCTGCACATGTGACAAGTGTGGTGTCCAGCATCCAAAAATGAGATGTATATGTCTGAAGAATGCTTCTTGAGTAAGTCTGGGTGTCAACCCTGCTGCAAACCCCTTGGTCAGTATGATGAAAAAGCTAACACCAACAGAAGCCATCTCCTTTGCAGTTCTTTCTGTGCTGTCAAGTAGGTCTGCCAATAAAAAGCTGAGGCCCTTAGTTGAGGATCTCAACATACCTCAAGGTTAGGATTCAATTCCACACACAAATGTATTTTCCCCTAGTGAGTCAAAATTAAACTGAAGCTAGGTATTTTTTTCAATATCTAGTACATTGCTTATAATACACTAAAAATAATTTATAAACACTGATTATTTGGTCTTAGCCTGTAATCCTCCTTAGGAGTAAGATACATACTGCATAAACAGTTCATTGAGAAAAGAAATCCGACTTCATTAGGTGGCAACCTGTAAAACTAACTACATCTTCCTGTGAAAAGAAAAAGATGAGGCATAAACGAGCTGACTCTACTTGACACCTGTACTACAGTAACATGGAACAATACTTCAAGAGGAGCAAGAAACAGGTTTAGTTATGCCCTTCCTTTCTTACATCTCTTAAATCTTAAATTGCATGCTTTTATTTCTTTATTGAATTCTTTATTTCACCTGTTTTATCCTTTCCTTTTTGCTTTTTTAATCAATTGTTAAAATTGCTCAGAAGAATTGCATATTAGGCAATACAACACTGCCTTTCAATGGCATAAGATATATGGAAGACTGCAGCTTAACAGGCCAGTCATTATGTGCAGTTCATAAGCTAACATTTCCTGCAGACAAAATATGTTCACAGTTATAGCACAGATGGGGCCAAATTGGATTTAAACTATCTATTTAAAGTTCTTTGTTTCTGCAACTAATCAAAGTCCATCTTTGTTCCAAATATAATGCTCTATAATGTCAGCTTTATTGAGAACTCCACCAAAATGCAGCAAAGAATTTGGACCTCTAATGTAGCTACAGCTAAAATAAAGACAGAAGTGAAAATACAGTAGGCAGTAACAAAAAAGTCATGGAGAATCTACAGAACGCCACGAAAAGTATACAGACATGAAGAAAAAAGTAAGGCGTTGGGAAGACAAACACTCACCAAAAATGATTGCCCCACCCTGTGCAGCGAGGGAGGTTCACACTTCCCCAGCCGGAGGTTATCCTTACCTATCTACTGTTTACATCAGCCAATAAATAAATGTTGTGTACTCATAAATTCAGTAAATTCCTGCTGCAAGTCTCTGTGTATGGTAAAAAATGTTCAAATAAAAGTGAAACAGTAGAGAAAGAGTAAAGAAAATAAAAGTACAGTTTGATTAAAGAGCTATCAGCTTGAATTTACTAATACTACAGTTTTTAAAATCAGAAAATGAAGGTGGTCTTCAGGTCTTGCAAAGGATAAACAACTTTGATACACTGAAAAACCAGTTCATATTTCTAAGTCTGAATGTTGATAGAATAGTATCTTTCAAACAGTCTGCCTTGTTTCAAAGCTGCTTGTGTAGCAACATCAAGAAATGACAAAGAAGAGCAGTTTTTCCCTTTAAGGCTAACACTATGTGGACACCACAGAAATGTCATTATCAAAAGCTTTGGTGTCACAGCAAGATCACCAGCAATCTAGAAAGATTGACTAGACAGACTGACAGGCTTGAGACCTTGTCTACAAATCAATTTGTATAGCATTCAGCTTTTAGTTCTTTTCCTAAATACAGCGGTGCCAGAATGTCAGCAATCCTCAGAAGACAAAAGCCAGTTTCTACTTCAAAGTTCCTCTATTTAGTTTGCAGAAGCCATAAATTTAATTAAATGTTTATTCATATTTTTCAAAAAACATAAACCTGAATCTGAAAGCTGTAGATTTGGAGGAGGTCATGTACAAAATGTCAGTAATTCATGAGTCTTATTTTCCTGAATACATTGAAGTCCTGACAAAATATTTAAAATTTGTCTTTTAATACAAGAGTCTTTTAATAACACCACTAATCTTTCACCTGGTATGAAATATGAACACTAAGTGTAGAAGCATTCATGGTTTTGGATTTCTGCAAAGTTAAGAAAAGCAATACCTTGTTTCAAAAAGCAGAATTACAGGTATGTGTTGCAAATAAGTACATGTACAGATGTCCCAAAATGTGTTAACACATCCATTTAAATGACCCACGTGCACAGGGACATTCTTGAGTTTTGCTCTGCAGGGGAGTTACAACACTCATTAAAATATAATAAGCTCCACAATGAATAGAGTAAGTGCTCATTAAAATGTAATGAGCAATAATTATCACACGATGGTCCTGTGGAGTAAACTCATTGCATTCCAAGAATGTTATACCTTTTTTTTTTATTTAAACAAACAAAAAAAAAACCACAAACAGGAGTCTGTAGATTCATAGTAGATATAGATTAGTAGATTTGACCAAACACACTATCATAATGTAACAACACAAGTCAAAGTGACTTCAGTAGCACACTAGGCTTTAATAGCTTTGGGAAATCACTCCTTACTTGACCATATATAATCTGAAACAGCTCAAGTTCATTAGCCTTCAAGTCACAATGCAAGGCTATATGATCAACAAAGCTCTTCCTCCTGGCTTTGCTTGAGGTATTTACAAACCTCCTTTACAGGTTTCTGTCTAGGAGGATATTTTTCAGATATGTATACAAAAGAACATCTCTGTGGTCATCTCTACCACTCATCTGCCTCATGGCTAAAGAAAGATTATTGAACTAAAGATGCCCTATTTTTCTTTGCCCATCTTTTCTTTCTCCATATCCAGTTTGTTGCTCCCCCCATTTCCACTGCATTAGATCTGAAACTTCCCAAACCTTCATATAAAAATGACATAGGTGTCTAATCTGGCAGAAAATTAACCCCAAAACCCAAACCAAAACAAATAATAAAACCAAACAAACAAACAAAAAACTCAACTTGTTAGCTGAGTCATCTTGTATAAATTCTCCGTAAGCTCCTCTGTGCTCTCAGGAGCTTGCTTATCTGGTGTAGGAGCCTGAAACCTCCTTAAAGGACTCATGTCTCAAACCTTAAATGTTGATAAAATGATACTGTCACCTGGGTGGAGAATGGGCAAGTCCCCCCTGGAGGTGTGAAGTTCAGGCAAAGACTGACAACGACCCTGCTCCTCCCTGGCCCGAGGCAAGACTTGCTCCTTGCAGATAAAGAGATTAATATTGGAAAGAGGTAAGTTCTGCGGAGGTGGGACAATTTCTTTTTCCTGAGTTAATCGCCCCTTTACACAGCTGTGACCGCTCTACCTATGTCCTGCATGTATAAAAAAAGGACAATGGCACATCCATCGGTGTGCATCCAGCGTGCATCCACCACTGAACTCCAGACCCGCTCTGCACTACATCCCTGGATTTGCACCCACCACCCGAGGACCTGAGACCGGCCCTGTAAGATGTTGCTGGAACCAAGGGTGGTGATATCTCACTCTCTCTTTCTCTGCTCTCCTCTCTCCTTCTCGTTTTCTTTCTATCTTTAAGGCACTAGAGACCAAAACCTTCCCAAAATACCTATAATGCTCCTTGCCTACAACAAACTTAACAATTTAATCAGCCGTTTGGTGTCATTTCACCTTAATTTACTCCAAGGGAATTTTCGAATCTTGTTCGACCCCATGCGCTACCCTGGGTAGCTCGGCAGTTGGGGTGTGACATCTGGCAACACACATTCAATATTTACTGGTGTCCAACATCGTTTTTCACTTACAGTATAAAACATGGTTGTTATTAGCATGATGAAGTTGTTTGAGATGGATCTGAAAAAAAGAGAGGCCTCCTCCAGGACAATATTCCTGTAACAGGATCACCCTCTCTAAAACTACAGCGTCCAACTTAAAGCACCCAAGTCACACACCACCAGACAAACATGTCTGCATCTCAGCAGCAAGCTGGAGACTGATCCACAGTACTTTGCCAGCACTGAGGACTCTTATCTATAACCCTCACACAGCCTGCAAGCCTATAATGTCCCTTGTAAACACCTGGGAAGAGATTGCTGTTGCCTGAAGGCACTTGCGGCAGCAGGTCACATCATCTGCTTCAGGAACAATAACCACCTTCCCACTATGCTGCTTCCTAGGGCAATTTTGGGGCAATTCTGGCACAGACACTGTGTTAATGTACTGTAAACCTTACGCCTAGGATAGCTGTCCTGAGAATATACAGAATAACAAATAAAATCCAGCTAATTTAGGAAATACTAGACCTTCTATTACTCAATTGTACTATGAATATTTTTCAGTCTTTACTTGACACTGAAAGAAGATCAAACAGCTGAGCATCACTTGAAAACACATGTTTGCTTGCAGATTGTCTTACCACTTTCCAAAATCACTTAGAAGGGTTTCTAATACAATGCTACATTGGATTTCAAAGCATTAGTTGTACATTCATTGAAAATGAATAAGCTAAGAATGAACATTACATTTCTTCAGCAGTTTTTTAAAAGAAGTCTTAGATGGCTCACAACTGAAAAAAAAAACCAAACCAACTTAACATATAATGCTAAATGAATTGATTATTTTACACCTTCTGCCATGCAAATACAAAAATATTTAAAACCTCTCTAGGCTCAGACGACAAGATAACTCTCAGCTCAAATTCCCTAATACAAATGCAAGAATTTGTGCTTTAATGAACAATAAATACATAACAAATTTTCTTCATCAGCAAAGTGTGTGGAAATTGAATGTAATAAATGATGTGTAGCTTTTTTTCATGACTCCAGTAAGAAGGCTTATTATTTATTAGAAAGAACAATATGTAAAACATAAAAGAAACAGTGATTGAGGACTCTAATCCAGAAATAATTTAGTTTGCTTTTTATTTTTAAATACTGGCAGTTCCCATGGGCAGTTAATAGCTGCCATGCAACAGTGGTGTTCATATGCCCTAGTTTTATTTCACCTCTCCTGAAAGCCAAGATTTTACACTTAGAAGAGTCAGCAGTTCCCAGGTGCTAATATATCAGTATTAAAAATACTTTCGTAGGGTAAAATGAAATCTTTCTCACTACTGAACAAACTAAAGGAGTTACCTCCCTTTTAGCAACTCTTTTTTTCCTTCAGATATGCCCAAATACATGCATATACACTCCAATACCCTCAAAATTAATAGCAACACTTTTCCTGTCCTGCCATCATTGCTAAACCATAAAAATTTTAATAATTATAGGAAAGTTCACTACTGAAGGAGCACTTGTATTTTACAAATAGTACAGGATTCAGTGGGACAGAGTCTCAAACCTGGTTCTCAGTATCTCAAACACTTGCCCTACTACCACAGAGATTGTCTCTATCTTGCTAACTTTATTTTAATTACTTATTCTATCAATTTGAGTCCCATTAACAGCAGAATATGAAAGTTTGACCGAAACCTAACCAGAAATCCAAGCCTCAGACATTTCACCCATTCCAAGTGTCACCTTAAGCCTCATTCTAACAACTGCCCTATACAGAAATGGTATTTACAAGAAAAAGACAAAAATATTTCCTCTAGGCAAGGGGTAATTATTAATAATGAAAGGGACTACATAGTCTCTTGGACCAAAAGACTTTCATTCACAGCTCTCTCACCAGCCAATAAGAGTAAGATTTGAATTAAACAAAATTCAAATCCAACTGCATAACTTCGTTATAACTACATATTACTTACTTGGTTAAGTTATCTAATAATAGAGTATTATTTAAAATCAGTAATTTAATATAAATATGGAAATACACATTCCCATCTGTGAAAATAACTAACTTGGGTCAAATCATAGAATCATAGAATGGTTAGGGTTAGAAGTGACCTCTGGAGGTCATCTAGTCCAACACCCCTGCACTGGGCAGGGACATCCCCAACTAGATCAGGTTGCCCAGAGCCCCGTCAAGCCTCGCCTTGAATGCCTCCAGGGATGGGGCCTCAACCACCTCTCTGGGCCACCTGTTCCAGTGTTCCACCACCCTTGTGGTGAGGAACTTCTTTCTAATGTCCAATTTAAATCTACTCCCCTCCAATTTAAAACCATTGCCCCTTGTCCTTTCACTCCAGGCCTTTGCAAACAGGCCCTCTCCAGCCTTCTTGTAAGTTCCCTTTAAATACTGGAAAGTCACTAGTAGGTCCCCCCGAAGTCTTCTTTTCTCCAGGCTGAACAATCCCAGCTCCTTCAGCCTGTCCTCATAGGAGAGGTGTTCCAGCCCCCTGATCATTTTTGTGGCCCTCCTCTGGACCTGCTCCATCAGGTCCATGTCCTTTCTGTATTGAGGGCTCCAGAACTGGACACAGTATTCCAGATGAGGTCTCACCAGAGCAGAGTAAAGTGGCAAAATCACCTCTCTGGATCTGCTGGCCACGCTTCTTTTGATGCAGCCCAGGATGCGATTGGCCTTCTGGGCTGCCAGTGTGCACTGTTTGCTCATGTCCCAGCACCCCCAAGTCCTTTTCTGCAGGGCTGCTCTCCATCATCTCATCCCCTAGCCTGTATTGATAGTGGGGATTGTTCCGACCCAGTAACTCATTGTACTTCCACATGATGTGATCAGTAACTTTTACATACTCTGAACAGTACTAAGCATCATTCTCTTTTTTAAAAAGCTGATTTCCATTTTTTTGTACCATCCCAAAGAATATATGTTTGCATGTGTAACCACATATGCATCCACAAATATGACTCTAAGGGTTTAATGGCAATTAATTATGAAACACTTCAGGGTACGATGGAGACAATGGAACAGATTTCCTAGAGAAGTTGTGGATACCCCATCTCTAGAAGTGTTCAAGGTCAGATTCAACAGTGCTTTGATCAACCAAATCAGGGGAAAGATCTCCCTGTGCATGGCAGGGGGTTTGGATTAGATTAGTTTTAAAGGTTCCTTTAAAATTTAGTTTAAAAAGTTCCTTGGTGAAGGCCAATTTAGGATGTCAAGCAGCGATAGGACTAGGGGTAATGGACACAAGTCAGGCACAGTCTGAAAATCACTTGGGGTCTTCTGTGGCCCCTGGTGCAATAACTGTGCC
>VWZO01010229.1:92213-125934 GCA_013396975.1 Bucco capensis
ATCACCTCCCTCTCCTCCATATGCCTTAGCAGAACTTCTAGGAGAATCTGCTCCATGATTTTCCCAGGCACAGAGGTGAGACTAACAGGTCGGTAGTTCCCAGGGTCCTCCTTTACACCCTTTTTGAAAATGGGTGTGGATACCCCATCTCTAGAAGTGTTCAAGGTCAGATTCAACAGTGCTTTGATCAACCAAATCAGGGGAAAGATCTCCCTGTGCATGGCAGGGGGTTTGGATTAGATTAGTTTTAAAGGTTCCTTTAAAATTTAGTTTAAAAAGTTCCTTGGTGAAGGCCAATTTAGGATGTCAAGCAGCGATAGGACTAGGGNAAGAGTAGGTGAAAGCCCCATCCCTGGAAGTTTTTAAGGCAAGGTTGGATGGGGCTCTGAGCAACTTGATCTAGTGGGATGTATCCCTGCCCATGGAACAGGGGCTGGAACTAGATGATCTTTAAGGTGCCTTCCAACACTGACAATTCTCTGATTCTATGATTTCTTCCAACTCAAATCATTCTACGATTCTATAATACACATAGAAATACCAAAACAGGGAGCCAACTGAATACAGACTTCATTGTTTCCAGTAGCAATACTGCACAGGAAGAAGATATGATGGGCAGCATTTAGACCACATATATTTTGGCATGTACTTCAGTTCAAGCTACCTATGTCATCAGCAGGGAGAGGCAGGTTTCTACACAGAATGGTCCAAAACAATTCAAGTTTAAGACCACACCACAAGACAGGAAAACTTGAAGCTGGCTGATTAGCAATTCCTGGTTCACGTCCCTCAGCTGATGGGGGAACCGGATAAGGACATGGCATTCCCCAGTTTTACACCTCCAACAGACTGTCCTAAGGAAAAGCATGCCCACCCTGCTGCCTCACTCCTCCCATCTACTAAATCAAGACAATGTGACTGATCATCCCTCTTGTAAAGTGCTTTCAAAATTCAGTTACAGACTGCACAGCACTTAACAGACCAAAAAAATCACACAGGTCACTACAGTCCTATGGTAGAAATGCAGCCAGTATCTGAATTACCTTAAGTATTTTTATATAACACTTAACAAATACTCTTTAAAATCTGTCCCTGTAAGCACTGGACAAATTATCTTGAAACCTAAGTAAGGTGAAGTAAGAATGGAAAAATATGCCCATGGCATAAGTATATGCCCCCTTACAAGAATATTTGCTTTAAAGAAGCAAACAGTTTCCTATGGCAATTGTCATCATGCAAAATCAGCATTCTTACAGGCTTCAGGCACATGTTCCACGTATTTTCACTATACAGGAACTGCAGATGTGCAAATGCCACCAAGTTGCTTTTTGGTAACTTAGAGAGCTACATGACTATGTTGTTCTGTTTGTGCTCAATGCAGAAAGATACTATTAAAAAAAAGAAAACAAACCCCCCAAAAACTCCACAAACAAACAAACAAAAAACTCCACATCCCTCCTTTCCTTAAAAAAACAAAACAACCTCCAAACAGGACATTAGGTTTATGCATGAGACTTGGGAGATTTGAAAGGAGTGTAGTAACTGTAGCAAGTATAGCGTTACTTCACTCCCATCAAATCCCCAACTGATTTCATTTAAATTCCTGTTGATTCTCCATCTACATATTAAGACCAGTAAAAAAAAAGTAATCATACATTATTTAAAACATCTCAATAACAGTAGTTTTTCTGATAAAGCCTGTTTTTGGAGGAAAACAAAAATCTCATTCTGCCAGTCTTCCTTTTTCCTCAGGGGAGACATGATTTTTTTGGCTCCCAATTCAGGAGCTTCTTAAAAATTCTACTTCAGTTCTTGGACTGGATTTTCAAATCCCATGTAGCTTCACTTACTGGAAATGGAGAGCACAGTTTTGTTTATAATCTAAACTGATTTACAGAGTAATAGAGACACCAACACTCCAGTATTAGGGTCTGCAATATTCCTTTAAAACAATTTTATACTATATTCATTCTACAATTATCATGCAGTGTCCATGCCATACAAGAATTTGCAGAGCCCTTCAGGGGCCTTTCTAAGATTGCCCATCAAGTAAGTGGTGAAATTAAAGCACTTCACACTGATTTATCACTGGACTACACTCTCTTTAAACTAGAACAGTACTGACCAAGGAAATAAGTTTTCTACTATAATTAATGCCAGGGAGATTTACATGCTGGATTACATGATCCTTTGTAAGCAATTTTGGGGGGTTCATATTATTTTAGCTTATGACCTTCGCATATGCATTTCCTTCCTCTATGAGAAGATGAACAGAATCTCTTCTATGAATAGAATCACTTTATATTGATTTTTTTCTATGTATTTCCTCCCTTTCCTGTCATGTCAGTTGCCACCTTTACTTTGCATTGCCTACAAGCAAACTCTGCGCCGTGTCATGATAGCTGATTTAGCTTAGGCCCCTTTGCAGGAAAGGACTGCCAGGAGCTAACTGTTAACTGTCCGAGCAGAAGCTCATGTTCATCTGCATGGAAAAGATGACTCACTGGTGTTTCGCTGGTTTGATTCAATCTGATAACACTGATAATTTTCAGCACTACTGTATTAACAGAAATGTAGTTCTTAACCAGAGCAGGAGCTTCCAGACATGGAACAGGATTTTTCATACCCTTCAAATTTCATTTATCAGCTGAGATGCACATTTAAGTCTTCCATAAAGCCAAGTTGAGAACTAACAACTTAATTACTCACATTTTAAACATGTTTATTTCTAGTGGTTTGTAACTATCTAGTCCTTATTAAAATCAGTGATTAAAGTTAAACCGAGTTCAGAGACATGATGGGTTTTTTTCTTCACTTTAAAATACAGATTGCTCTCTGAAAAGTATTACACAAATGTTATGCACTACAAAACTGTTAGTAGTACTGGTACAGTAACAACTGTTCCTCTCTGGCATGTGCACATGCATTTGCATTTACTTATTTGGGATGATGAAGACATATATCCTCAGTTGTTTTACAACATTACATATGTTCACCAGAACTATTACCACGAGCTAGCACAGCATGCACCAACAAAGTGGCTGAGTTACAGTCTCTGCATTACCAGACAAAAACACTAGACAAAAACAATTTTCATGTAGGTAGTAAAGAATGCTGCTTTCAAATTAAACTACCAAAGTATAAAAACTTCAACTAGCACTTTGTCCTAATAGCAGGGTCAGAAGTCCTACCCTGGTGTAGTCTTACAGGATCCTCAGAACCTGTAAGAATTTAGTTTTTAATCTCATTCGTAAACGGCTCAGTCAGCAACACAGTGCCACCTAAGCCACACTTGTGCACTAGATCTGCTTCTATTTAAAGGAAAGTGCTCTGACACACTATTTGTCCTGTCATTTATTAGAGGAAGCCAATAACAGTGAATGGTCTAGTTTGTTTGTTTGTTTTTATGCTTACTTGTCTGTTTTTCTAAGCAGAAATGAAACAGTTATCTACTGGAGTTGTTAATTAGGATGATTAGTAATTTTAACTAACTACAAAAGACAACTATTACATTATTTTCATAAGTCCACATTAAAAAAACAAACAAACCCACAAAAACTCCGCACCTTAATTTGCATTACGTAACTACTATCATGTCTTGAGAAAACTCTGAAATGAAATATTCTGCCAAAGGCAATGGAGTAGGTTAGGGAAGTCTTTGGGTTATTTCTCTGAATCAGTCTTCTCACCTTTACAGTTAGGCAAAATGCCAAACATATGCCAAACTTCTGAATGAATTTAACACTTCCCCTGAAGACAAATACTTGGTATCATCCAGGAGAAGGACAATCATTGCAGAAAGAAGGCTTCAGTGTTTTCACACAACTGTGTATCATTGCAGCACTGAAGCAAAGCTTTGGAAATGTAGGGGAAACACTTGCATGTGAAATAAAATCTGTATCTTGACTAGAGGTAGTGATTCTATGACCTCTGTTACCTGAAGTCATAATTTTACCTGTGCTTTCCATGCTATTTATTTTGGTCTTGAAAAGCTAATGGGACATTGATGCTCAGGAAACTGGATTTTTCCCAAACCCTAATCTGAATGATGAACTATATTAAAATATAAGAAATGTTCATACTGCTTTACAGAGATCCACTCAGAGAAATACATGCAAGGGTGTATATTTACCATGTTTTTTTGGCTTCTGCACAGTCCTCCTTGTATCTTGTCACTCACATACACAAACCAGACTCTCTCTCACAGGCACACACAGACATACACAGACAGAGAGAGGTTCAGGACTACCTTGTCAAAGATACATACTAGACAAGTCATTCTGATGAACAACTTCCTTCCAAAAACACTCCGTTCCAGACCACTGGCAGTGCAAATGGTGAAAATGTGATGTGAACTAAAGGTACATAGTAGATTTTGTTCATTAAAAAGGATACCATGGGGGTGGGTTAGGAGGAAATGAAGATTCATTTCTGGCTGTGCATTATTTACAGTGCCCTTTACACAAAGTAAAGTTGTTTCACTGCTTAAGCTTTAAGAAGCAGCTAAAAGTATTTTTTTTTTTGCTGCAATTTTAGTTCTCAGTTGTCACATAAAAGAACAGACATGGGAAAAAAAAAAATCACCCCCCGCCCCCCCAGACTGCAAAAGCTATTAAAAATGTAAGCTTAATGTTCTTAACCTCCAGTTTCACATGGAGTGGTTTTTGTATAGGAAGGTTCACATACGTGAGTTGAGCTAAAGAATCTGCCTGCCATCACTATTAAAATGCATCTGCACATTATTCCCATAAGTTAAGCAGTAGAATTGAAGGTATTACGAACACAGTCACACACACAGACCACCGATACCTTTCTATGCCTTTGCGTGTCCCTTTGTAATTGCCTCGGATAAGCAAACGCGATTCTGCAGCACCGCAAGCGTAAGGCTTACATATCAGCGGTAACTTTAAGACAGCCAAATTACAGAGGACCCACTGCGAAAGCATTATCGCAACAGATATATTGCACTGCGTGGAAGGCAGTGTGAGCAGCACCACTGTCCAGCAATAGCCACGTTGCCACATATTAAAGTGTCATTTTATTTAAGCCTTACCTTGGCTGACTTGCCCTAACTGGTGACAAGGCACTTTAATTTATAAGAAGCAAAGGGGCACTTTTCGCAGTGCTAGCGGCACAGCTGCTCGCCGTCCTCAGAGAGGCACCGGGCCCCGGGCCCCGCCGCTGCGTCCCTCGGAGCCCCCAGCCCCTCGCCGCCGCTCCTGCAGCGCCGCCAACCCAGCCCATTGGCTGCGCCCACCGCCCCCGCTCCCTGCCTCGCCTCGCCTCCCCGCCCGCCCCCGTCCTTCTCCCCTCCCTGTCGTGTTTTCCCCTTTTCCAGCACTTTGGGGCTGCAGGCAGCCTCCTGCGCGCAATGGCAAAGCCCGGCCAGCCCCGGCACGCTGGGGGAAGCGCCATTCAGCCATCCCTTTTTCCTTTCCTCCATCCCTCCTTCCATACCTGTATCACTGGGCATAGGCATAGCTTATGCGCTGCTGCGGAAAACCTCCTTCCGTGCTACAGCTGCTGAAGAAGGACGGCTCCAGCGTGGATACAGCAAGCCCCTAAATTCGGTGCCGGGGAGGAGGTTCGGGGGACGAGAGGGCTGGGCTGTCGGATGGGGTGGGAGTGAGGGAAGGGGCGCGCCGAGAGCGGGCAGTACGGCGCTGGTGTGGAGAGCTGGCGATGAATTGTCCTATTTCTGTGCAAAGTCGTCACAGCCTGTTAAACATTCAACTGCCGGCTCGTTCAGCAGCCATCCACATGGTCCGGCGGTGGCTGCGAGATTCAGGTTGAAGGATGCCGCTTAATGCCACCTTCCAGCCCTGCCGTGGTAGTGGGGCTTTGCTACTAGCCACCTGCCCCTTTCCAGATCAGCGACAGTCCTTGAAAGATTTCCTGTCCTTTAACACCCCTATATTCACATTACTACACCATAAACTGAAAGCTGGTGGATAATTTATGTCTTTTTAGGAAGTCTGGATCAAAGCAGGCTTGCTGGTGCAAAAGTCAATCCACAGTCTGGACCTCGTGTAACATCTTTACTCCAAATACGCCTTACTTGGAATTAAGATTAATGGCATTCTCCTGATTCAGGGTTTCAGTAATGGAGCGCAGTGTCAGGCTCTGCTTATCCAACCTGCTAAGGCAGTGTATTAAAAGTATAATTAACATGTAAGTGAAAGCCCTGAGACGTACACTACTGGTGCAGAGGAACCTTGCTTCCTGCCAGCAGGACACATGCGCTAGACTGAGCCATGAATCCACAGCTTGTTCCAGCAGGCCCAAAGCCCAGGCAGGAAAGGCAGGTCAGAAGCAGCATCCAAAGTCTAAATGATGGGCAACCCTCGTATAAATGATCTAGATTGGAAAAGGAGAGCTGAAAAGAGTAATTCTACAATTTTAACATAACTGGATGGGAAGCTGTTACACCAGATTAGATGGAAGGAACAACATCACTCATTGAGATCATTTACATTGAAGTCAGGATAAAATCCAGTGCCGGATTTTGAGAACTTGTCAAACAAAATCACTTTGAGCTGCTCAACAATACACACTAAAAATGATTTTGCAAGCAGAGTAGGAACTGAAGGCGAGAGGCAGCTAGATGTTTGAATTTGGGAGATATAAGCTCTACGAGGGAATGGAATAGAAGCTATTTCCATTTGCTGTTTATATGTCCTCTGGCTTGCAACTGCAGCACATATGAATCAATGCTTTAATACACAGTCTTCAGAACGTTCTCTCTCATGCAACTTCTGTTACATTTTGCATAGCTCCAGATTCAGATCTTGTGATCTGGGGGATGGGCTGCTTTTTTATCCAGATGCTTTCACTATCTTACTGCACTACAGGAGAAGTAACTTTCAAGTCTCCTTGTCAGGGAGCTAGTTACATTAGTGACATGGAGGGGAAACAAAGGAGGGGGAAAAAAGGAATGAAAAGACACCCCTTTCCTTTCATTCTCTGAATGTACACACAATTTCACATGAAAAAGAATTCATGCCAAGCCACCCGCCAAAGATGCCCTCCCCACTGCTTAAAGTGAAAGAGACAAAACAGGGTTACCTTTCAGCCTGTCAACCATTTGATGAAATGCTGCTTAGGTATAACTGATCAAGGATATAGCTGAAAACAGAAAAAATTTTTTTAAGGTCTTTTTCAGCAATTTTTAGTGAATATGGCAGAATTATGAATATTAACCAGCTGTTCAGAGCTTAAGTCATCAACTCATTTGTCTCTGCAAAAAGAAGTGTGACAAACAGAGGGACATCTACATGCTCTAGAATAGCATTTAAAAGGTGAGAATCTAGAGTTCTTTCTTTTAATATATATAAAATAAATTCATACATATACACTCCTAACTACATATTTCAGAGACTTCTCTCAGGCAAGAGCAAAGTGTATCAGTGTAAAGAGATTATAACCAGTATTTCAAGCTAATTTGGTGTAAAATTGTCAAAGATTTTCTTAACAATTTAAAATTATGCCATTTCAAGGAAGAACCTGGCAGTTTGAAAAAAATTAGCCTCAATGAACTCTGACATTTCTTTTAAGCCTACATTTTAAGACTAAATACTCAGATTTAGTGTTATTGATGGTAGGTCAATCAATTCATCAGTTTGACTGTTAAAAGAATCTAAATTTGTCATGGGGAAAAAAAGCCTCGTGAAAAGAACCTCAGAATGAAATTATTGTCTGGGACTGAGGCAGTATTGCCATAGGAATCCCAGGGAAATCTGGGGATAACCACTGAAGTCACTGTGTTCATGAGGTTTACCTTGCGGTACTGCAGACTTACACAATTCTAACAGGGTGTCAAAACACAGAACTTTTCTGCTCACATTCAGAAAGTTCCCTTTCTAGACTTGAGAGGTTGTGACAATGATTACAATGGTGGAAAATAGAAGGGTATTTTTTGTGCCTTTTGACTTGTGGACTTGTTATATGTTTAAGAGCAATACTGAAAAGGAGGTGGACTAGTTATGAAGGAGCATATGTATGTGTACCAAAAAAAAAAAAAAAATTGTTGCTGTTGAAATTCTGTTAGACAGCAGCTCCAGTTAATCATTTATAGAATATGCCCACAAAACTAGTTGTTCTTTTTTAGTGCTTAATATGCTAAACATGTATTGATCATCTTGCAGGTAATTGCTGGAGAACTGATCACTCAGCTAACATTCAAGCAGTTATAAAAAGACTAAATGGTTCATTAATACATAAAGTAATGAAAAATCCAGGCCATTTATAAATTACAAATTTCCTGTACCCTAGATACATTAGGAAAGTCTAAGATCATACTGGCATGAGGATGTTGCCAAGTTCAGTCCAGCTCTTACTTGTTCTTAGGCATGTGCAGTCTAATAGCTGCAGTTGAAGAAAATGAGTGCAGTTGCTGCCAAGAACCTCGCACTGGGAAAAGTTGTACTAGGATTATTCATGTTCTTGTTCAAAAGCACCAGGGAATATCCCAGTCACCACCATCCTCAGCAGCAACTTCCCAGTCTTATAAACAAATTACAGACTGCTTCCCTTTTTCCTGGAGTGAAAGGGTAGAAAAAGAAGTATTCTACAATTGCATGGCACCAATTTCACAATGCACGAAGAGGAAGAACACCACCTCTGAAAACAAATACCAGTTAACACTGGCTGTGTAACTTCTTGTGTTTTCTTTTTTTTTCTTTTTTTTTTCTTTTTTTTTTACTGTTGAATCACTTTTTGTCCCAGCTTCAGTGCATAGAAACCAGTTCCAGCAATATGCCTGAGAGCAATGACAGTCCTTTTTAATCACTATTTCTTTTCTTATTTGATACTTTCTTTTATTCACACAGTTAATATATTATTGCAAATAGATTATTAATAAATAATATTAATATTCCCACAACTACTAATACATGCAGAAATTAATTTTCTTAGATGTTTGTATGTGATCCATTATTGATAATTCTTTAGAAACTATCATCTAAACATATTTCGATAAGTGCAATTAACAATTGTTCCTAAAGAATTTAAAAGTAAAATATGTCAACTAAGATATAAAAATAATGTATATTGTATTATGATGCCTCACAGTTGTACATAATTGACGCACCATATCACTGCTATGTCTATGTAGAAGAGGAGCTAAAAGCAATAAAACATAACAATGCAAAAGTAATTCTGAAATGAAATGCATTCAAAATATTATTGCTTTTCTGTCTTTATATTTCTAACAAAATCATACCAAAACTGATAACAGTCTAAATTTTCAGTTTTATCCAAACAACATTTTCTCATAGAAAATAGTGGGAGAGAAATTTGTAACTGTCTAGTGGATGAGCTCAACTGAGTCATCTTCATGTTCCTGATGGAGTCTCTCTGTTGGGTGTACAGACCATGCCTAGAGTATATTGCTTTTGGGGTTTTTTTTGTTCTGTTTTGTTTTGGTTTTTTAATTGGGTAATATACACAGCTATTCAGAGGGAATAGGATTAACACACTTCATTTTTCATATGGCCTCTCTTAATATTCCTTAAGCCATGAATTTCCTCTAAAAATTTAGTTGATTAGGAAAATAAATTTTTAATACAGGTTAGCAAATTCTACATAATACTAATTGCAAAGGGAGTGGTAGTGCTGCTGATACTGCCTTGGCTCCTTCTACACTAAGCATCACTAGAGTATTTTCTAATAAAACAACAACAGCTGTTCCTAGATATATGATGCCAATAACAGTTGCCAGTTACAGAAAACTTGTGATAATATAGTCATTTGCCTTTAGTATTGCATGAAATGACAGGTAAAACATACTGACAAGACTTGAGACAAAAGAATATAATACCTGGCATTTTGGTAACAACGTAAAACTCTGAGCTAATCAGTACCTCTCCAAATGCAGGAAAGCACAGAAAATCTGTAAAAGGCAAGGAAATAGTGTGGTGTTTCAATCTTTCAGCATCTGCATCACAACACAAAGGGAAAGACGACTCAGCTGAAGGCAATAAAGTGATTGACTTGGGCATCAGTAGATCTTTCTGCCTATCCTGTGGAATTTTACACTAGCATATATAATAGACACCATTCAGTCAAGAAACTTGCCTAATTGGGAACTTTCCTAGGAAATCAATATAAACCTATTACTGTATATAATGCAGTGACCACTGTAAAATGGGCTGCTTCCTGGTAACTATAGAAGGTGTACATGCAATGGGCAGCAATTTTATAAGTTGAAACCTGGTAAGGAAACTATCTTGATGTTTATGAAACTAATATAGGCAAAACCAATCTTCTTGTTTTTTTAATTCACAGGCTGGTATTAGGTCCTCATGGGTCAAAGTTCTCTCTAGATTGTAATAAAAACACAGCGTCTGAATAATCATTTGCAACAAAGATGTCCAATTTCAAATTATGGAATTATTTGATGGAATTTGATGGCTTTTACAGCTGGTAATGAGATACAATTTTCTTCCCCTTCTTTTTCCTTAGAGGTAGGTAAATACCAACAGGCAAAAGCTCCCGGGACATTCTAACAACAGATTTTCACCATATCATCCTAAAGAGTGTGATTTCTGGGACATATTAAGTACTTTTAATCTTTACTAAGATAAAGAAGACCTTAGGATTTATCTGTTATGAAGGATGACCAATGGGCTTCTTCTCCTCTGACCACTAGAAAAGGATGCTTTCTTGGCAAGAACTGTGCATTTCAATATCTGGTATATCATCTTTGCTAGCATTTATCTCTATTGTAATTTAGTGCTATTTTAAAGATTTTACTTTTCCAGCTCTGTTGGACACTTCCCCGGGAGTATAATTATTAGCTTGAGCTCAAATTCCTTGCAGTAAAAACTTAGCACCAGCAATCGTGAATCTGTTACCTGTCACTTCAATAAATTAAACTGATCATTAACTTAACTTGTCCAGACTGTTTCAGAGAGAAAGCCCATATCAGGCACAGTTAGACAATTTTGTCCAGCAAGATCAGGAAAGACCTGAAACACTGGGGCAGGCAGACTGCTGGGTCAAGGTCTTGCCTATTAATGTGACACACCCAGATTTTGGGTTACTCCTTGCAGAAATGTGCAGAATGAATGTTTAAATGTACCAGTATGTGCTCATTGCTTCATGCTGTGTTAGTGAATACCACTAAGAAAAGTCTGGCTTCCTCGTCTTAACAACCCTTCATCACGTATTTATACACATTGTTAAGACGTCCCCTGAGCATTCTCTTCTCCAGGCCACAGTGCCAGCTCTCTGCTTCACCTGACGTGATGGATGTTCTGATCCGTTCATGATCTCCATGGCCCTTTGCTGGGCTTGCTCCAGTAATGCACATGTGTCTTGTACTGAGAAGCTGAGAAACGGACTCAGCAATCCAGATGAGTCTCACCAGAGCGAAGGCAATTGATGACCTCCCTTGACCTGCTGGTGACATACTTCCTAATGCAGCTCAGCATGTTGTTGGCCTTCTTTGCCACAAGGGGACAAATTTGCACTATATTTGTAATAG
This sequence comes from Bucco capensis, assembly GCA_013396975.1. Lineage (NCBI taxonomy): Eukaryota > Metazoa > Chordata > Aves > Piciformes > Bucconidae > Bucco > Bucco capensis. The sequence continues at coordinate 103,699 of VWZO01010229.1, forward strand.
TTATGTTTTGTAACTATATTGAGCACTAACTAACATAGCACCAGAGTTGAATTTTGAAAATTACTGAACTATTTATCAGAGCTCTGAGTTGCTGAATCACCTACAGCTTGTGAGACAACTGTATTTAGTATAGGGTTGTGGAGTCAATTGATGTCTAATCCTGGTATTTCTATTAATTGGATTAACCTAGTTTCTCATCAGAGCAGCAAAAAGGATAAATCTTAGTAGATTTCTGAAAGGGAACAAAATGAGGGGAATTGAAATGAAGGATGAATTTCTTGGTCACTTCCAAATTCTGAAATCTTAGATTGACATAATTATAATTTAGATGTGTCAAGTGAGAAAACAAGATTAAAGAACATAAAACATAGTCTTCAGGGACAATCTTAATACACTGTAGCTGATAAGGATTCTCCTGCACTAAGGGGTACTGTGTAGCCACAGCACCCTTCCTATTTGGCAGTCCTAGGCCTGCTGCTACTATATCCACCTCTGGTTTTCTTAGCACAAGTGGGAAATCGTAAGATTTTATTGAACGTTTTAAAATTCCAGTGGAGATAAATGTCTGATATCACCCAGGTAAAAGCCCCCCAACCCTACCTGCACTTCTCTAGTGAGGCAGTGAGACAACTGAAGAAATGCAAACAATAGTCTAGAAACAAACTGATTCTTGCTGTCCTTGCTTTTGCATGAAGAAATATTCCACTTCCACCAGCTAACTCTCATTTAGAAAATGTCCTGACTGCCATTTATTTAGATTTTTTTTAAAAAATGACACCTACTGGAATGCTTCTCAGCATGTGTTTTTCCTCTGCCATTTATTTATTATTGTTAACTAGACTTCTTTAGGATTAATAAAAATTAAGAATCTCACTAGTATGATCTGTTCCACAGGCCAAATAAGCACAAGAAATAACCACATTGGTGACGATGAAGCAGAGACATATGTTTGTTCTGTTCCCCAAGCATAAACAGAACCCAGAGTTTCCCTAACTAATAAATTTAATTTCATTTTAATTAGAACAGAACATTTAGTTAATTTTCCTCTGTTCTGTCAAAGAATTAAATAGATAAATGACTAGCAGGGGGAAAAATGACAACATTTTCTTTAGTGTCCAAATTGTACACATAATCAATTACTACCCATCTGTTCACTAAAGGTGTAGGAAAGACATATCACATATAAAGCCTTATTGCCATAAAAAGGTTTGGTAAAGTATTTCACTTTTTGATCACATATCTCCCCCAAATAAAGGTGTTTTTCACAAAGTAGAATCTGTCTGTTCTCTTTTGATATAACACTAGATAAACTTTTGTTACTATTTTACTCTTCCAATTCTTTCTATCATGAAATAAAAACCACTGAAGTGTGGCTCCTTTCTGAAGAAACAATCAGAATGGCAACTCCGTAGATTCTATCCAAGAAGGAACGATTAAATTACAGAGTCGTATGCAAGACAAGACAAAAGACTCCACTCACTTTCTCTGGTAGTAAGCCTAACTACTGAGATTTGATTAATGCATATGGTCCAGGAAGGTACTAGTTTTGATTTAAAGAATTCAAGAAATGGAAAATTAGACACTTCCCTTGGTAGTTTATTCCAATGGCTAACAGCTCCTGTACTGGGTAATCTTCATGTACTGTCTTAGAGTAGGTTTTAAGAAAATCTGTTCAATCCACTGAGAAACCATCCTTGCCATCTCTCATTCTTTCTGACTTGTTAGAGATAAACTAGAGAAATGCAAAATGAGACAGGATGCATCCAGCAGTGGAGTGGAGTGACCGTCATCACTGGGGAAATACTCCCTTCTATCTATTAAACAAGCAGAGGAATTTCCTAGAAACTGAAAAAGTGCAAACCATGTCTATCTTTCAAAAAACCCTACTTCCTTCTTACTAGAAGGAAGATTCACAGAACTATAAGACTAGTCATCCATGTAATGGAGCCTTACCTCAAACCTTATCAAACTCCTAGAAAACATTTCCAGGCTTATGGACAGCAATTAGCTTACTTGGAATAGCAAGTATGGATTTGCCAAGAGCAAATCCTGCTTGACCAACTTGTCTTCTATGATGAAATGACAAGATGTAGACCAACAGAGAAGTGCCAATATCATTCCCTGACTTTAGCAATACTTTTGATGCCATCTTCCGCATAGAAAAACGAATGAGTTGTGGGTTGGATGGACCACAAGGTAGTGGAAGTCTGACTGGACTGTAAGGCTCCATGAACTACACTTCTCAAGAGCTGATATTGGTATTATTTAGCATCTTCATCAACAACATGAACAGTAGGACAGTGTGCAAGTTGACAGATCAGAAGGAGAAGTTACTGCACTGTAGGGATGGGATGACATTCAGAAGAACTCCAACAAGCTGAGGTGTGGCCACCTAGGTGGTTTAGATGCTGGAAGGTCCGATACACATGGAGAGGATGCATCAACTGGATCTGTTTTGCCTGGAGAAGAGAGAGAAGATGTAGCAGGGATCTAATCACAGTCTTCCAGTAGCAGAAAGGGAGCAATTGAAGAGATAGACCTGGGCTCTCCTGGGAGATGAACAGCAACAGGACAGGATGGTAGTTACAAGTGACAATAAAGGAAACTCCCATCAAGACATAAGAAGGCAGCTTTTTAGAAAGAGCAAAGTAAAGCACTGAGACAAGTTGCTCAGAGACATACTACAGGATGATTTTCAAAATATCTGAAGATTTTCAAAACTCAGCTGGCCAAGGTCCTAACCAATCCAATCTAATTTTGAAGTAAGATGTCTTGAGGGCCTTCAATCCATATTTTAGTTTGAATCTGCAAAACTAAAATAGATGTCTTAAAAACAGACCAGACCTTTTTTTTTCCTTTCCTATACTAAAATTAATAAAAATATTCTCCTGCAATACATCTGCATTCAAGAGAACAACACAAGGAACCATTCAGTCTCTTATTTCTTATGTGGTAAGAAATTCTGTTTTCAATTGGCTATACTGAAGACAATCAAGTCAAATTCTTGGCTCTATGGGATAATAGAGGGCTATAGATTTCTCATTCTTCAATGGAAGTGGTAGATTGCTATAATTGAAAACTCAGTGTAGAGTATGTATATATTTACACATCCAACATTTCACTGTATTTTAACACTTGCAGTTTGTGGACTGTTTTATGTTCAGATGACTCAAGTTAATACTAGATAATATTAATTTCATTTAGTATTCATGTGATTTTGACCTCACTTGCATGCTACATTGTACTACGAAGAAAATTATTTTATAATTGGCATTTAATGGAAACACTACATCACCATAACCTTAATGAATAGGCAAAAATTGATCTCTAGCACTGTCCTGTTCTGTCCCAATGCAGTATCAGTATTAATAAACAGGCATTACTCAATTCCAACATGGAGATTATTAAATTCAGGGTTTTATTTCCATGGCCAAGACCCAAGTCATTTAATACACCCTTTAATTAATAATTAATTAATTTTATAATTTTGCTGCCTTTTCTGTAGTACGCTTTTTTAACTCTATCTATTGTAAAAGGTTCATAAGTATCACCACAGCTGGAAGTTAAACCACTCTTTAACTAATGTCAGTTATTAACATGCTTCTGATACTTTTCAGGCACAGTCTGAAAATCACGTCGGGTCTTCTGTGGCCCCTGGTGCGATAACTGTGCCGACAGCAGAGGGAGCATTAAACTCATTACCTTCTGCCTTCTGGCAGTTATCCTAGGAGAAGGACAACTCTGATTCCAAACCCAGGCAGATGGAGCTCGTTTAGCCCTGGAAGGCCTTCCATCTAAGAGAAGGACATTCTAATAAAACCTCCGTCCTAAGGACTTTGCTGCCAGTGTCCAAGCTTGCTAGGCCCTGGCAGATGAACCTTAGGACTAAAGGGTGGGTCCAGCTCTGTGCATGCTGTGTCTCACCTAAAAAAAATCCATTGCGCAGGCTCGAGGGTGCTATCCGCTATCCTCTTTTTATCAGCGCGCTTGTAAAAGTCACTGATGAGGAGCGTGGGTGGAGCCCTCCCTGGATCTTCGTTCGCGAAGCCTAGCCACACATACATGTTACTTTTATGGAAATACAAGTCCAAAGAGCCTGCTTTAGAATATACAGTTTCAAAATATTTAGGGGACTACTCAGACTTTTATGTCTGGAAGCAGCTGCAAGATTTCTCTAAAATCCTCATGCTGCTAAAGAGATGGAAGAAGGATCCAGAAGCAGAAACACTGCTTGAGAGCAGATGTTTTCCAAGGCTGTCCAAACTCTTTCCTAGGCCTAGAAAGAGAAGCTGGATGATGTGGTAAGTGCATCACCCACTGCACTGGGGTGATCTTGAAGAGCACTGCAAGACGGGGAGCACCAGGCCACCCAGGAATCAGACAAAGTGCTAGCACTGCACGCATTACATCAACTACCACGGTCTAACCCAGGAGCAGACACACACAAGTGAAAGAAGCTTGAAGATCTGTAACTCATGTCAGGAGCTTGCACTTGTAACAAAATCATCTGATATTAGAACGTCTTTCTTTTTTTTTTTTTCTGGTCACACCTCTATCTCCTGTGGGTAGGTTTGCTCCAAGATTTGTTTGTTACCATGTGCAAGAAACTCTTGCTGGGTCAGATTTACCCAGTGAACTCAGCAGCACAACAGGACAGGGAAACACACAGCTTTTGGGATCTCTGAAGGGTGAGCAAGCATTTGGGGACAGCTCTGGAGGTCAGCATAACAGAAGGCAAAGCCTGAAACCTGGCTTTCAAACCCACAAAGGTCAGCTTCAGAACTGACAGATACATTGGCTTTAAAATGTGAATAGTACAGACAGCTTTCATATAAAGATATGAATTGCAAAGTACTGCAAAAATCTACAGTCAACATAAAAAGCCTTGGTAGAACTTCAAGAAGAGTAAGGAGAGGGAATTTGAACATTTTTTGCATAGAATCTCTCATTTCTTTCACCATACTCTTCTATCTACCATGCTAGTAATAGATAAAACCAAACGCTAGTGCCTGAAACAGATAAGAGAACTTTTTTTAAGTACAGTTAACATCATTAAAGTATTTAGAAAAACCTAAATGCAACTAAAGCATAACAGTAACTGTATAGTGATTACAGAAAAATCAGCAAATGGAAAAAAAGTATAATTTTTTAAAATGTGTTTGGTTTTCAAAAAAAACTCACCATAATATCTGAAAAACAGGCTTCCTTCTTAGTTAGACTCATGACAAATCTAGTTTTATTCTGGAATGGAAAGAAAGTCATCTGCATATTGTAATTGCTTCTAGTTTTGAATTTGCTATCTCCTTGTCTTCAGTGTTGTATTTTTATAATTGCTTGTATGTTACATGGCTTATCAAAACAGTATCCCATGTCTTCATTGCTGATGCTATCTGGTAAGTTATCTCCAAACTTTATAGAATAGAACAAACTATTTTAAAAATGGGTGAGAAATTACGTTTATTGATGTATAATATGAAAAAATTTAGGACTATTAAATTGATGACTCATGCCAGTCTACTGTTATTAAAAACTGATGAATGACTTGTAAAATGGATAGTATTTCATAATGTCAGAGAAATATCAATAAATAAGCAGCAGTCATGGCTGATTATTTTTAGAGATTGAAATTTCATTAAGGCTTCAGAGATACCATCATTTTTTGTGCATGTTGAAGTGACATCCCATGTGGCTCTTGGATAAACTCAAAATATTTCTTGAAATAAATTTCTGGCTTACCTTAAAATAGAGAAAATGTCTTTATTACATGTTGCAGTTTTCAATACATTTTAAGCACTATGTCTTTTCAGCTAGCACATTTTCTATGAAGAACAGCACATTGAACTAATGTTTTGAGTGAGAGGCTCTAGAGACAGAGCGATCAAAATGCTCTTAATTGACAATGTTTAAAAGAACAAGAACATACTGGAATGATTACAGAGATTACACTCCTGACTTGTCTGATAAATGGAGAAATAACTGCCAATACAGAAGCTGAGAAATAAAAAAAGTTCAGTTAGTGTCAAAGACATCATTCTAAAAATTTAACACACCCTCCCCGTGTTTCAGAGCTGCCAAGTGAAAGATGTATGAACATCAAAATATACCCTTCTGGTCTTTCTTATAGAGGAAGTCTGCAGATAAACTCTCTGAATTAATTTTGTTTCTTTCTTCTGATTAAGGAAGAAGGCAAAACACTGTAAAAACTCCAATTGTGGAATTCTTATTTCTATAGTATCTATACCTTCATTATCACCGTTTCCTTCTTTCTCTCTTTCAATTCGGTGGAATTTAGTTTCTTAGAGTATCAGAGTGTCTTTGGTATCTCCTGTACTCCATTGATTAATAGCAAATGTGAGCTTCAGTATCAAATATTTAAGGGCACACACGCTCATGATTTTTATTAGTTTTTAGAGGTTTTTCTTTGTTTTGGCAGTAAAACAAATTTCTTTACATACCACTAATTCCAATGCCATCATACATGAGGAAAGAGATGTGTACTTTTATGAAACTGATGCTTTCTGTTGTTTTAACGTTTGTGATCTTAACACCAGATTAGTCTCTGGATGCTGCAAAGTTGTATATATATGGCCTAATTATTATACAGTGAGCAAAATTGTGTCTCCACATGCTTCTGGAATCTTTACTGGTGATCTGCATGCAGTAGTACACTTTTTTGGACATTCATATAGGTTGGATTTTAGAAATGTATCACATACATCAATTTTCAGAAACATACCACTATTTCTAAATTAATAAAAATGCTGTTTTCATATTTAATAGGAATTATTTGTGACAAAAATAGAAAGTTTTTGTTGGAATATGAATATTTCCTATAATGCTAAGAGTATTATTAATACACTTCCCAGCAGCAATCTGGAGATCACTTAGTAGTGAACACTACAGACATACTGAAATAATTTATGTTAAATGTTTTACAAACTCAAGATCAAGTCCTGGAAGGTACTATACTGAGGAGTCCCATAGCACACTCCATTCTCCATTAACTTCACTGAAGCTACAGCAAGCAAGAGTTTCACAACCAAGATTTAAGTCATATGCTTTGAACTGTGTCAACATGATTAATTACATAAAGAACTCATTAGTGGGACTTCTTAAAAGTTCAGAGATAAATGGAACGAGAATTGGGAATTAAATTCTGCTACGGTTAACAAATTTCACTACAGCCACCACATACCATTTGCAAATTGACTTTACAGTCAATGGCCATCTAGGAGTTGGATCACAGCAAAAGATGGCCATTTGCTAGCTGATTACAGATAGACAGAACAAAACTTATGTCTCCAGCATACCATTAGGATGTAAAATACTCCTACTGTGGAGATTTATTTTCTCTGTGTGGAAAGTATTACAATGTTCTGCATGTTCTAGGAGTAAACAACCATCACTCAATGAAGCTCTGCAAGGATGTATATGTCTATATCTGACTGCTGAATCAAGAAAAAGACACCTGAGGACCATACTATGCTAAAAAGAAGATATTTAGTTACACTCACAGAAGTAATTTATTCAAAGACTTTAAGGTAACTTGTCTATATCTCTGCCAAAGAATCTTATGCAATATAAAATATTTAGGTTTTTTTCCATCCTAAAACTTAAACTTAGTGTAGTGGTTTGAGCTTCACACTATCTTCTCTGGTTTTCTTTCACATAACCAGGGAAAATATTTCTAGAATTCTCCCTTTCCAATTTCTCTTTCAAGTCCCTCATACTGTGAGATTATCCATAATATACAAAGAATAAGTGCCTGTTTATGGGAAACCACAACCTCTCCATCTTTCATGATTTGCTTTTTTTTTATTTATTTATTCCTGTATCATTTCTAGGGTTGAAACAGAGATCTTGTGATATATTTGTGCTTTATTCCCTTGAAAAATCATCCCATTTAATTCCATAGCCTTTCTTATAATGACTTCTTTTTGACAGAAATAATAAAATCTTATTTTTAAGCCTTTTGTCTGTTACTAGCTCTTGCAAAATAGTAGTGTACTATACATGCCCTTAGCATTAGAATTTTGTCAATTATCTTTCAGGTTTGATGCTATTAATAGGTGTTAAATAAACTTAGGTTCAGAGTTTTCTGTTACTATTTTTATTCATACTATACTCTCTTTACCTATTTTCAGTGTCACTTAAAAATTATTTGATTTCTTTTCTATATCTTTCTTTCTCAGTCTTTCCTGTTCACAGTTTTCTCTTTGTTCTCAGTATGAGAAATGCAAATTTCAAAATATTTATTGGGTTTAACTGTGGCTGTCACATGTTTAAATTCACACAATTTCTCACAATGCATTTGCATTGCTGGTACATTTTTAACCCATTTTTTTTCCCTGCCTGAGTAAGACTGCTGCAACATTACCTTATTCCTTGGAGATCAAGATAAGACCTCTTTTTACTATAAGAGCTGTCCCAGAACAAAATTCTTATTTGGAGCTTCTTATATATGCTTTTCCTTTTCAGAGGAATGACTAGATTAAAAAGCTAAAAGGAAAAGGTTCTGTCCCTTTCCATCTTTGCAATTTTGGCTTCACACAATTATTGCTGAGTACCAAGATTCTTTAAAGTTGCCTGTACTGAAGAGGAGAAGGACGAGATTGACAACTTTATTCCTCAAACACAATGTCCCTTTCTACTACCATAGTAGAACAGGTACTCTATGGTCAGTGCTGAGCTTTCTTGAGAACTGAGGGGGACCATAAAGCAAACTACTACTTCAAATATAAGTTGTATTTCTTCAGCCACATCTTCTCTAATATAAACCCAATTTTACTTGTGCATTTCTACACAAAGTAGTAAATCACGCAAACACTTGCAATACAATGAGGGACAAAACAGAAAGAAATACTGCTATTTTTGGCATGAGTGCAGGCCAATTCTAACCTAAACACTTGCGAAATTGGTTTAGGGCTACTGTTCTTTGGAAAGTGTTCTGACCTTCCCTATCAGAAAGACACAGAGAAACTTCTATCATTTCAAAATCATGAAATGATTTTTTTTCCAGAGAAATAACTGACTGATGCAGCAGGAATGATAAATATTTGTTTTACAGAAGGGAAGAAATCTGAGAAAACATGGAATGGAATAACTGAGTAGTGTGACCTTTGATACTGTAGCTCAATGTGCTCTTCAAATGAAGGCATTCAAATCACATGGTTTGGGGTACCTACTATAAGAATATAAGAAGTTTCTTTATCTAAATGGGTATTAATTCACAACTAGTTATATGCAATAACAGCTAGATGAAACTGCTAAATGATACAATGACCAGTAAGATGGTATAGTAATAATTTTGTGTATATATCTCATTTTTCATGCCTCCAAACCACTGGAGCCCATATCAATGAATATAAATATTTGAAGGGAGGGTGAAAAGAAGACTGAGCCAGGCTTTTTGCAGTGATGTCCACTGACAGGACCAGAGGTACAAACTCTGTATGTGGGCACAAACTGAAACACAGAAGGTTCTCACTGAAGATTAGAAAACACCTTTCTACTGTGAGGGTGACCAAGGACTGGCGCAAGGTTGCCCAGAAAGGTGGTGGAGTCTTCATCCTTGAAGATATCCAAAAGCGGCCTGGACATGCTCTTGGGTAATGGGCTCTAGGTGGTCCTGCTTGAGCAGGAGGTCTGGACCAGATGACCTCTAGAGATCCCTGCCAACTTCAACCCTTCCATGATTCTGAGATTCTGTTCCTTTGATCTACAACACTATTTCTGTTTGTCACAAAAATGATCCATTCTAATCAGTCTTAATGTTCCAGTTGTTCAATGAATTTCAGTCATCAGCACATTAAAGTCTTATCTTGTTCTGGGAGAGTCCCAGCAGCGGTGGTGTGGTCTATGTCTGTTTCCTCTCCTTGTTTTGTTACTATCTTACCTCTTTCTCAAATACGTGAACCAAAAACTCCAGCAAGTATTCCACTGGCTACTGGTAACTGCTACCATTTCATGACACCTCTCTACTCTCATGTTTTTCACCACATTTGCACATAACTGCTCCTATCCATTTTTCTTTTCTTCCTCCATTTCCAGCAGTGCTTACCCACCAGATTTCCTATAAAATGCCACTCCCTTCTCTCTTCCTACTCAGGCTACTTGTGTATAATAGTAAAATCTGAAATCTAAGCAAATTGGTATACTAGTTACCATAATCTAGGTGAAATGCCAATACAGAAGTTATTTTACAGTGGGCATCAGTCAATATGTCTTGCATGCACTATTAAGTAATGCACTATACTGCAAGGAGGGCACAGACAAACAAGGCACTTCTTTAAAGCTAGGGTAAGAGAAGCATAAGCTTGAACTTGAAAGTTAGAGGTGAAACCCTAATCGTAAGCTTATTCTCCATGTTCTTCCCTCTGCCCTACTGACCTGACATTACAAATCTCCAGAAAAAGATTCTGAGACAGAGATATGCTCTCCAAGTTTCAGTTTTCTTTCGAGGCACAGGTATTTCTGAGTCTCTCTTCTCAGGACTGCTCCTGACTCCCTTGACCAAACTGTCAGTAAAATTGTCGATTACCTTTTATCTTTAAATATAATCCATAATCTTTTTTGTACTTGCTGTATTCAGCTTTCTTAATTTTAAATATTTTAAATACAGTTCTATGCTATTGCACTATGACAGAAAAAAGGCAGTATATAAACAATAAACTCAAGCAAGACATAGGATGGGATGTTAAAAAGGGATTGCATATTCACAAAATCTCCAATTACAATATTCCCTCTCATCTAACTCTTGAACAATTCAGAGTGTGAGTTTCACATCATTTGAAAGGAAAACTGAAATACAGCACAGGTTCTTCAGGAAAACTACCCTTTCTGCTAAGAGATTGTTAAAATACTTTAACAAGCAAAAGGATTCAGTGAAGAAAGTGCAGAAAAACAAAAAGAATACAGAGATTTGGAGCACTGGAGATGTCAACCATACTCAGTATTTTTGTGATGCTGCTGTAATGGCTGTAGGAGGGAAAGCTGAAATCAGTAGGCTAAAGCTAGTAAACAAAAGCATAATAGGAAAAACATAATATAACTAGTGCAAACAATGGAATGCATATTGAATTGTGTAGTCTGAGCATGTTACAGGTGCTTTCTTGATCTGAATCGCCACAGCCCAATAAAAACTGTTAGCACTCCTAGTCTGACCTGCTGTAAACTGCAGGCCACTGAGTGTGGAACAAAGCACATGAGACTGAACTCCTGTTAAACAGAGAAGAAATAGGAGAGCTCTGATGTCTACCAGGAACTTGAGAAGTCCATGGCAGAGGCAATTGATTAGATACACTTGGGTGACCCACAGGGACAATCCATATCCTGGGCAGAAGAACACAGCTATTTATCACTCCCTCAAGGCTTCTTACACGAGATTAAATGAAATTATCTTCACTTTCTAGCTCTAAATCTGATTATTAACGTGATCTTATCTGTATAAGAAAGATACATCAGTTAGATACATAAATAGAGGATTTTCCATGTCACTTCAGAGTACTGCATAAATCCTATTTCATGTCCATATTTTGTCCAAGATAAGCCAGAGAAAGTCTTGGGAAAAGCACATATCCATGCTCAGAGAAAATGCCTTTCATTGGGTGTGCTTTGGAAAAAAATCCTCACTGAACTCAGCAAACAACTAGCTAAAGCGCTGGAGCCTTGACATGGGGTTATGGCATTCTCATCTAATGAGTGTTGGAAATGTTTTGTTGAGCATGTGGAGGCAGGATAGAGTGATCCTGGTTTTGCCTGGGCTTTTGAAGAATAATTAAGGCAACTCAGATATTGAGAAGTTCTAAGGCTAGAAGGATAAACAGCACAACTCAACTCGAACATCTTTACCATTCAATCTGGCAAGCATTTTCAGAAATAAAAGGAAAAAAGCCAGAAAAAACAAACCAAACTAAACAAAAAGAATCACACAAAAAAACCCCAGAAGGAAAAAAACAAAACAAAACCAACAAACCCCCCCAAAATTAAAACTTCTCTTTTTGAAATATACTTCGTCTTTCCAGTAGTAATACATTTTCTATTTTTCCTGTTTCTGTAAATTGAGCTTCATCAATTATTCTGATGGCTAGAATACATATGTTAAGAAATGGTAATTTTTGGCAACTTTCAATCAAGAATATTGCTACACTTCTGTCACCAAGGCTGAAAAAACCTGTAATTTTCAGCTATCTTGTCTATCAATATTGTACCTACATGCAAAGGTCATGCTGGAATAAATTGAACTCTTCAACTCTCATTTCAGAAGACTTATTTTTCTCATCTGGGATAATTTTTTGCCTTCTTTTGGGAAGTATTGCATAGCTCTCTTCTGATATTTTTGGCAAAAATACATCTGAGCTATAAATAGTATTTTAATAATGATCTTTCTATGCTTGCAGAGACATAAGATCACTTTATCTTTTCTTTGGTCCCATTCTTCCACGTTCAGAGGCCAATTCAATCTTTTGCCATAGCAGAGTGTTGGAAATTATTTTTGAGGCAATTTTCTGTGATGATGCATTAGCAGTTTTCTGAAAGATGATTTTCAGACAAAAGTCTGCCATCATAGGAGAAAACTGGATCATAAAAAACCATAATTTTACAGTATGAAGTTTAATTCCATTGAATTGCTCTGCTTTCACTAGATTAGAGGATCACTCTACAAGCTGTGTCATGCCTTCCTCATAATCTACTATATAGCAAATATGTATTTCACCTGCATACTGTCCCATTATCTGTTAGACTTGCAAACTACTAATACAAGATTATGGATAAATCTTGATTTAAACTTCTAATAAAAGTTACAAAGTTGCCTTGATTCTTAGGTAGATTTTTTTCTTTCCCCTCAGGTAGTCCTAAAGTCACGCCTTTAATAAAAAGCTTTTACTATTTCATTTTTGAATCTGCCTAATATGAGACAATAACTCTATAAAAACAAAGTGGTTTGAACCACAATATTGTTGGTAATTTAGAAAATCTGAGTATGCTGTATCAACTCACATGCATGAATTAATCAGATATTTGACGTGGTTAACAGAAGTCTTTTTTATGAAGACTTAATTTTATACAACTGTGGTAGGTTCACACCAATTACATACAGCATTTTCTAAACTGTAGTGTAACACATATATGATTTCCTGGCGTTTGTATCAGACTAATTACCCTATATGGATCCTAAAATTTTATCTCTTCCTATACTCTCCCATCTTCGATTTTTAAGTATGCAGCTTTGTTAAAAAAATTAATACTAGTAGTTTAACAAAATTCAAATCACTCTTGAAAGACATATAATCTTAAGTTTCTCATGGACTCTTGTTCTGAATACTTTTCACCTCAGCTGGTGTTACATTTCCTCCTTCACTGCAGAATGAGCAAGGGGAAGAATCTACATCTGACTGCTCAGTCTACGTAACAATTACAGAATCAGAGAAAACTCTGGGTTTCCCTTTGTTTGTCCAGTATCAATGTAGTAAGGTAAAATTAAATCTTGGCCTTAAGGCAGGGAACAAGATCAGCTGTCAGTACAGAGATGAAATAAGGATGTCTAAGTGGGAGTCAGCTCCTCTTCTGTTTTAAGACAACTGCTGTAAAAATATCCTAGTCCAATATATTTCCGTTCCAAAAATACACAGCATAATTTTTTTAAAAAGCCATCATATGAAGTTGAGAACAGAGTTTTATACAAATTTAAATATGCAAGCAAACAATATAATTAGCATGTATACTTAGGACAAATTTTATGAATTGCACATCTGTTTTCAAAATATGTTGACACTTTGAATCTAGAAATTACAGAATTGAAATCTCTGTATATATAAGTGCTACACTTAGGTAAAACATATTTTGATCTAGAATTCACTTTATAGAGTCTTTCTTCCATAAGCTCCTAAAGTAAATGCAAAAGGCATAAGAAGAGATGTAAGCAGCTGAAATGGAATTTACTGAAGTCAAGAGACCGTCCCCTGTGCTAACAGCAGAAAGTAAAATATTTTTAATCTAAAGATGTCTATTATTTTTTGCAATAGAATTCAATTAGTCTTTGGTCAATTAAGCAATGTTTAATGGTACAATACACAGTAATTTAAAAATTATAATTAAGTTCCACATAATAAAAAAATTTTACACCAGTTTTGAAATAAATATGGGTATGAAAATACGTACCATAACCAGAAAAACACTGCAAAAATTGGGTGTATCTGTCTGACCTATCAGGTTCTCTTTTCTCCCTATTCAACTCCTACAGGCCAATTTTTGTCTAAAAAATATGAAGCAGTCAAATCCAAATGGGGATATATGGCATATATTTCAAGAAGAGAGCTGGCTTATTCCTAAGCACAGGCTCAGTTGTTAGAGAAAATCAACCTTTTTTTAAGAAAGGACGTATGTACTTGGATTTTAGCCACAGTTCTATTTAATTCCAGCACTTCTTAAGACATATTAGTCCCTTGTTGTAATTTATTTTCTTGATAATCTCTCACATTTTAGCTTCAGATTTCTTAACTTCTTGATTTTCTGTGTCTTGTGGGAACAAATAATTTCAGGTCTATTTGGGTTTTTTTGCTTTATTCCATATGGTGAGATTTACACCATCAACTGGGAGAAGAGTATGAGTTTCTAATACTAACTATTTAGTCGCTTGTGAGATATCTTTTGGTAGATTCAATTTTTGATTTTTATGATCTAAAATGTCTTTATCTTTCACAGCTCTGAGTTAGCTTTTTTTTTTTTTTTAAGAACAGAAAACACAGCTATAGTAGATAACTTTTCAGGGCCCTTTAAACCCTGTAGTTTTTATTGTACCAATCTAGTGGCTGAACATTTATAATTATTAATGTGAAAAAGTGATAGAAGACAGGCTAATTACCACTCAGCGCAGGTAATTGTAGTTGTAATATATTGCTAAGTATGAGATGGTAGTTGGCTTTTATGTTTGTAGACAAGTGAACAGTTATTAGCAGCCTTCATTCTCTAGACAGCACAAGGGCTGTCTCTAACTGCAGCACCTAGCTTCACTCAAGCAGTGACACTAGGATTCACTTTGCCATTAGGTGAAAAAGAGAAAAGATAGGATGGAATCTCCACAAAGCCTACAGAGTGCTTTGACTGAACTGTTCTGGCTCAAGCAGAAAGGGACACCTTGCTGGACAGTGACTTCAGGATTAAGGGGAAAACAGAAAAGAGGAACATGCTGTGGTTTAGGCCAAGCCAGCAACTACACAACATGTGACTTCTTGCTCACTCCTGCCCACTCTCCTGGTGAGAACAAGAAGAAAAAGAACATAGGAAGGTGAAGTATTTGCTGAAAGGTCAAAACCAAAACCTAAAGAAAGCCTCTTCTATCAATTGCTTGGCTAGCTCACTAGCTTCCAGCTGTCCAGTTTTTTGCAAACTGCTCAGAACCTCCTAAGACAGATAGCTGGGGAAATGCTGGCTCAGACTTTAAAGTTTTCTTTAAAGTACAACCAGCCTCAAGTACTAACTTTGTTATTTTGGGTAAATGTCCTCTGCATTTGAAACAGTGCCAGCCTCCTACTAAATAACAAAATTCTGCAGGCAAATATTTTTCCCCTCCTGAAGGCAGCTGGGGCTTTAGCGTTCTTCAGGTATTATCCAGAATCAATTCCACTTTAAGCTTCTCTCGCTCTCTCTGACTGATAACTTCTGTGTTTTAGCTCAGTAACAAAAATAATATGAATAATCAAACAAAACATGATTGATAGCCACACATGTTATTTTTTGTCACTAAATTAGGAAGTGGCTTTTAAACCTTATGAATTTACTGTGTAAAAATACAAGGATGCCTATCTAAGTTGCTATATGCACATTCAGTAAATGAACTATCAGTGCACTCTGATCTGTCTCACTCAGTGATGTGACAAGTTGAGCAAAAATTTCTCCCCTTCACAGCATAAAAATACAACCCCTATAGTATGATACAGTTATGGTGCAGCTGCAGAGACAGGCTGCATATGACATTTTGGACTAAGGTTTTAGAGAGGGCTGATGAACTGTGTTGGGAATAAATGAGCTCCCTACAGCTCCTTACTAAATTATCTTGTCCAGTAAATGTACATCTGCATATAAAACCTCAAACATGAGAAAACGAAGAAAAAAGTTATATCTTATTAGCCAGGTTTTCTCCCTAACAATCCTGAGATAAACATCAGACAACTGCTACATTCTTTCCCAAGAAGGCAGCAGATTTCAACAAATCTATCATGTACAATTTAAAATTCTGTTCCCTTCCCACAATTTTTGTCTCAAATAATGAGATCTTGGAAAGAGTTTAAGAAAATTAATAGAATTGTCTAAAAATCTGAGTTTGAAAAATTACAAGACTATTTTTTTGCTCTCTTGCTGTTTTCTTGTGGTTTTTCTAGTCCTGAAGTTGTTAGAAATGTCTCATTTGATGTATTAATTGTGAGGTTTATATCCAGTACACTTCAGCACAACTAATACTCAGAAGCACCACTGCCAGAAGACAAATATCAGATCACAGAAAACAGCACATGGAAGCTGTAATAAATCTGCCTGCACAGAACCTTCTTCACAGGAGTGAGTCTGTTTCTTCTCTCTTTGGGAGAGGTAAAACTTAACTTGTGGCAAATACTGGAAAAGACTACTACTTCAGTTTTTTAAGGTGAGCATCAAATAAATTTTAAGATACCAACTGTCCGAATCAAACCAGGAGTAGCATTTTTCTTCCTGCATGATCAGGTCACTGTAACTCTTAAGTGAATTAAATGTATAATTTGTTAAATGGTTGATGGAATGCTTCCATCAACGCTGTCTCCATACAATCCTAAACATCCACTGGTCAGATCTTGTGACTAATACGTCTGTTCTAGAACAGGCAGCAGTTTCAAGTATTGAGGCCATGTTGTTGAGAACACAGCTGCGTTGGGCAGGTCACGTCTCCAGGATTAAGAACTACTGCCTTCCTAAAATTATGCTTTATGGTGAACTTGCCACTGGCTGTCACAAGAGAGGAGCTCCAAAGAGGAGATACAAGGACTCCCTGAAACAACATCTCAGCCTTGGCCACATTGATCAACTTAACTGGTCTACTCTGGCCTCCAATCGGGAGGTCTGGAGACACGCTATTTTTAATGCATCTGATGCTTTTGAGAAAGCATGCAGGATCACTCTTGAGGAGAAAAGACAACGTAGAAAGAATCGTGTCTTGCAGAATATACCACCTAAGGAGTCCTTCTGCTGTGCCTTTTGCAACCGGACTTGTCTATCTCGTATTGGCCTTTTCAGCCATCAGCACGCTTGTGGGAACATGGGTAGAGCCCTCCCTGAATCTTCGTTCGCGAAGCCTAGCCATGATGATGATAATGATACTGTCTGTGAGCACTGAAATCTGTCAGAATTTAAACAGGTTGAGTTTGCCATCATTATTTTGGAAGGTGGTTACAGGGGTTAATTTTAATTATTTTCTTCCTTTTACTACACTGCCCACAGATCATTTTTACAGCCATCATTCAGTTGCTCTTTTATAAAAGGAAACTGAAGTGTGTTTTATTCCCAGCATAAGAAATTCATGTTTTGCGAGTCCTACCTCAGAAGTGCTCAAGAAAAGAGTGTCCAAAATACTTAGCAGGTATCATGTATTGATTTCCTCACTGGTAAGTGGCTACATCTTGAAGACTGAAGTTCAGAATTTATCCTGAATTCTTACTCTATTTGATTCTCAAAAGCAAAAGATAGTTCTTACTCTGACAAGTCAAAGAAGGTTAACTTCAATGGAACAACTCTTGCAAGCATGAGGTTTCACACTAAGCCCTACTGAGACTGACAGCAGCAACATTCATATAAATGCAAAGAAAATACAATGTACTGAGTCACAAATTGTCTAGCAGGAGACAAATACAAATTTGTCTCTTACAGGAGACAAATACTGCTCTCCCTTCTGGCAAGGAAATTAACACAAATATTTATTACTGGTTTTGACTTCTCTGAGATTACTTTAGTCTTGCTGTTACATAGGTAGAACCTTGCTGCTTCTTGCCCTCATGAAAGCACCTGCTTTCTCAGAGAGGACTCCTTTTAGAGCTGGTATGCTGAGGTCAGCAGCTGGCAAAACAAAAAGATAAAAAGGGAAACATACTAATTAAATACACTCCCTGGTCTCCCTTTGGGGGGCAACAAGGAAGGGCTAGCATTGCCTTGCCTTGCTAAAATCCCAGTTTTGTTGCTGTTGGTCATTTGCCATCTTATATGTTAGAAAACAAAATGATGAGTTTGGACCACTGATCTGCTTTCAAACATCTCCAAGAAGGCAGCAGATTTTCAACATTTAATAAAGATGGTGAAAATAGGCACCTGGTTTAAACTTAGCTCTTAGTGCAAGTTCTAGCTTTAAAGGATACACACAAATCCATTAACCATTCTTTCTGAAGAATAAGAGAATCCCATTCACATTTCAAGATAAATCTATTCTACCTAAGAAAAATGTGTGTGAAGAGGAAACTCAAATACAAGGTTAATAGTGAGTATAAAGCTGACTGATCAGAGAGCTCAGTTTCCCTCAGCACTTTTTTAAGAAAAGGCCTTAAAGTTTTAAAGAAAGCCAGAACAGAGGAAGGAGGACCAAGGGCTGAGGAAGCTCCCTTCAGATACTATTTTTTCATTTGGGCTTATATATGACCTTCACCCCTTCCCTGGCAACATAATAACACCTTAACTATGCTTACTAAATGGGACAGAATTACTCCTACACACTTAGTCAAAAACAACCTCAAGTTGTTTTTCCTCCTCAAATACGCTCTTTGCAGAGGTGCCAATTGGCTCAGCCCCACCCAAAGGCAGGATTCAAAATGGAGCTGGAGGAATATTCCTGACCCTTCTCACCTGAGCATACCCAGTACAAACCTACCACAAGCGAGACCTGAATAGGCTGGAGAGTTGGGTGGAGACGAACCTCATGAAGTTCAACAAGGTTAAGCGTAGAGTCCTGAATGTAGAATGTAGAATGCCCCTTGTCTTTTCACTCCATGCCTTTGCAAACAGGCCCTCTCCAGCCTTCTTGTAAGTTCCCTATGTCCCCAAGTATCACATCCACACAATTTCTGAACACTTCCTAGGACAGAGATGACACCAGTTCCTTGGGCAGCATGTTCCAATGCTTAATAAAATTAATTTTTCCTAATATCTAATCTGAGCCTGCCATGGTGCAACTTGAAGACATTTCCATTTATCATATCACTTGTAACCTAGTAGAAGACACTGAGCCTCACCTCACTACAATCTCCTTTCAGATAGCTGTAGAGAGAGATAGTCTTTTTCTCCAGACTAAACAATGTCAGTTTCTTCAGCTGCTCCTCATAAGACTTGTGCTTTAGACCCTTCACCAGCTTCGCTGACTTTCTTTGGACACACCTTAGCACCTCAATGCCTTTCTTGTAGTGAAGGGCCCAAAACTGAACATAGTATTCGAGGTGTGGCCTCACCAGTACTGAGCACAGGGGGATGATCCCTTGGTTTTCCTGCATATGCCATGTGATGGCACTCAAGATGATCTGCTCCGTAACCTTCACTGGCACAAAGGTCAAAATGACAGGTCTGTAGTTCCTTGGATCATCCCTCTGGCCCTTCCTGCAGGTGGGTGTCACTGTCTTTTATCTTTCTTACAGGCTCCCTTTAAGTAATGGTAGGCCACAATAAGGTCTCCCCAGAGCCTTCTCTTCTCCAGGCTGAACACACCCACCTCTTAGCCTTCTTTTCATAAAAGAGGTGTTTCCCATCATTTTGTGGCCCTCCTCTGAATCTTCTCCAACAAGTTCATGTCCTTATGTTGAGGACTCCAGAGCTGGGCACAGTATTCCAGGTGGAGTATCAAGAGGGCAGAGTAGAGGGGCAGAATCACCTTCCTTGACCTGCTGGTCATGCTTCTTTTGAAGTGGGTGCGCATTGCTGTCTTATGTCAAACTTTTAATCCACCAGGACCTCCAAGTCCCTCAGGTGGTCATAAACCTGGTTTTCACTTACAGTGAGAAGGACTTTGTACCTCTGGTGGTCCAACAACTCAGGAGGCATGAGGACAGGACTAATAAT
Source organism: Bucco capensis (assembly GCA_013396975.1). Lineage (NCBI taxonomy): Eukaryota > Metazoa > Chordata > Aves > Piciformes > Bucconidae > Bucco > Bucco capensis. Next base: position 123,757 of record VWZO01010229.1, read on the forward strand.
GCTCCCTGTAAAGACCACTTGATTGTTCCTGTTATCTTCCAGTTTATTCCTCACCACAAGGGTGGTGGAACACTGGAACAGGTTGCCCAGGGAGGTGGTTGAGGCCCCATCCCTGGAGGCATTCAAGGCGAGGCTTGACAGGGCTCTGGGCAACCTGATCTAGTTGGGGATGTCCCTGCCCAGTGCCCAGTGCAGGGGGGTTGGACTAGATGACCTCCAGAGGTCCCTTCCAACCCTAACCATTCTATGATTCTATGATTCTATGATTCATAATATTGACTAACAATAGTCTTTTTTGTGGTCATTTTCCATGCCAAAAATACTGATTAAGAACACGGGGACATGGATGAAACAGCAGAGGCTTGTGGCTTGGAAGATACCTATAGAAGGCAGAAAAACTGGTTGCATGTAGCAACATTTATTCCAAAATTCTGAGAATTCAGCAGAGCCCTGTAGCAATCACAACCTTTAAAAAACTGGTCTGCCAGTTTAATTTCCCAAATATTATATCTTATAACCCATATTGCAAAACTGTGCATTATTAACAACGTTTACATACATATCAAATTTAGTTTTAACTATGGCAGATATTTGTAGAAAATTAAATTTGAAATTCCAAGCATTTTCCCAAGCCCTTTAAACAAGCACTAGTAATTTAATCATACCACAAAATTTGGATGATGAATAAAATAACAATTAGCCAATTCACTTGTCAAATAGCAGAAACTGAAACAAATTAGCTATCAGCAATTAGAAGTGAAGGAATTATTAACAAAAACAATTAATGTAGTCCCCCACAAATGATTTCCTAAACTTCATGTGGCATTGCCATCAAATGTACGCTGACGATCTGACAAATTATATTAAACAAACACAAAGAACTAGTCATGTTGCTTGACAAAATTACATAAGAATTGAATCTCCATTAAACAGACCACTTAGTTGGTTTAATCACATTAAAATAAATTCATGTGAATTTGACCATCAGTCACTGTTTATATCAAAAGTCAGAAAGAATTACAAGAAACAAAGAAATTCAATTATGTATGTCAAAATTGCAATGTTTTTCCAAAACATCTATTTTTACAGTGTAGAACAGTATCTTCTACATAATACTAATTCCATAGTGGCTTATGAAGTTATTACATATTTAATTTTCCTTTAAATTTGTCCTTATTGTGTTTATTTAATTAAATAGAAAAAAAATTAATGCAGTTTTTAAAAAAATATTTAAAAAAAAAATTCAGTGTAACTGACAATACATTCCCATATCTAATAAAGCAATAATATTGGCAGGAATTTTAATAGACATTGATTCAATGAACAGCATCATTCCAAATTCTGGATGCAGAGCCACATCTGCAAAAATTAAGCACTAGATGTGAAATATGCTTTTAAATTTCCACATATTAAACCTATGGAATGCTCTTCAGAGATACTGGAATAGTGAAGCTGTACCTAGTGAAATATGAAATTCAAGTAACAGTTGAACCATTTCAATTGCTTAAGAGCTCTAAGGCATTCCCAGAGTCCACCCATTTTCAGCTCAGGAAACTAAATGCCTGCCTCAGTGTAAGAAAATATGGAAATAAAATATAAAGCAGTGATTTTGTAATTGAGAGAAGATATACTGATTATCACTACACTGTCATTTGGCAGAAAAAGAGAGTAGATGCTCAAGATTGAGTAAAGACCTTTCCTGGGAGTCGATAATGAAATATAGGATTGTTTTTTCTGTTAAGGAAGGAAACTCTTATCTTTGAGTTTCTGTTGCTGTTGGCCAGCTACTGCTATCAAGTACTCTCGCTGTTCTCACGTAACAGCCAACAGACACTATCTGAACTGTGACCTAGTTTGTGGAAATAACCCAGAAAATAAAAAATCAGGGGTGACAAGGTTTAATTTCTTTTCAGTTCAGCTTTTTAAATAATTCCAGTGTGGTCCCAGAAGAACATCAATGCCAGTAACAAGGAAAACAATACACAAGTGGGGATGAGGGAAGAAGGTCTGATAAGGCACATGGAGGAGAGGGAGGTGATCAGAGATAGTCAGCATGGCTTCACTAAGGGTAGATCCTGTCTGACACACCTAGTGGCTTTCTACGATACTGTGACTACCTCAGTGGACAAGGGACAACCTGTGGATGTGATCTATCTGGACTTCTGCAAGGCCTTTGAC
>VWZO01010229.1:125987-164275 GCA_013396975.1 Bucco capensis
AGCCCTCAATACAGAAAGGACATGGACCTGATGGAGTAGGTCCAGAGGAGGGCCACGAGAATGATCAGGGGGCTGGAACACCTCTCCTACGAGGACAGACTGAGGGAGCTGGGATTGCTCAGCCTGGAGAAGCGAAGGCTTTGGGGAGACCTACTAGTGACTTTCCAGTACCTAAAGGGAACTTCCAAGAAGGCTGGAGAGGGCCTGTTTGCAATGACCTGTAGTGAAAGGGCAAGAGGCAATGATTTTAAATTGGAGATGAGTTGATTTAGACTTGATACTAGGAAAAAGTTCCTCACCACAAGGGTGGTGGAACACTGGAACAGGTTGCCCAGGGAGGTGGTTGAGGCCCCATCCTTGGAGGCATTCAAGGTAAGCTTGACGGGGCTCTAGGTAACCTGATCTAGTTGGGGATGTCCCTGCCCAGTGCAGGGGTGTTGGACTAGATGACCTCCAGAGGTACCTTCCAACCCAAATGATTCTGTGATTCTGTGAAGAATAGTAAATCATTCTTCAGCAGCAGCAGCCCCCATCTTACTCTCAGTTGTACTGCAGAAGTACACAAGCGAATGGTCAAGTACCAAAAGAAATACAGAGAATAAGAAAGAACTTTCTTAACTCCCATGCTTTCGCTACTCCATTTTGCCACATTTTATATATCTATTATTTTTCATCATTAGGCTGGCACATCTTAGTAATTTGATTTTAGTTTTACAAATCATCACAGTATTAAGAATATAACGTTATCTACATTATTGTTTACTTACTTCAGGCTAAGCAAATTTTGGTATTCTGAGTACTGAGGCATGAGTATAATCATCCTGAGGGAGGTCTTATACCTATGTGTTTTATATGAAGCTGGACATGTCAATACTTCATTTTCCCTATAAATTGATTGATGTGACATACAAAGAAGAAAAAATTCATAGTAAGTAAAATGAATCAGCTACTTTGTGAGGAGAGAATGAACAGGCTGGGATTCTTCAGTTTGCAGGCACTCCAGGGGGTCACAAATATATTTTGCCAACTCATGAATACAGTTGGTGAGTTGAATGCACAACCCCTACATTCCCAATCCTGACAAACCAAAAGTAGGTGCGTTCAGCTTTAAGCAAAGGGAAGAACGTACCTCTCTATGTAGGAGACATCAAATGGCTGAAAGTAAAAGCTGTGAGAACATGCCCAACAGAACTGACAGATCAATACAACATATGTTGATGCTAGGAGGATATTGGCCCACAAGAAGTGGTCAGGTTCACCTGCCTTCCCCTCTTACCTCTCAAATATCATCTCCTACTGTCACTGGGAGAGGAGTGGTACAGGAGAGTGCTTTGGCACTTTCGTCTGGTCACAAGCCCGTCCTCAGGAGGCAAAGCACTGGGGAAAACGGAGCCCTGATCTGATACAGCACATCCTACTTTCCCATCCTGTCCTGCAGCGCTTGCCACAGCACTGAATTTCAGAGTGGGGTAGTTTTAAGTGACAGATTCCTATCCATTACTAAATTGAAGCTGCCTTTGAAGCAACTGATTTAGTAAAACTCCCAGCGGAATCATTAGGTAGCTAAATCCTAGCTGCTAAAAATGAAATGATTTCTACTTCTAAATTTTGTCCTAAGAGAGACTCAGAAAGCATACAAAGTCAATGGTCAATTTCCCATCTCTATCCAAACAATTTCTTCCATATTCCATATTCAGGAAAAGTGTCAAGCCTTCTTCCCAGAGGATACTTTTCTCAGTCTTCCACAAAACCTCAGAAATGTTAACATTGTTTTTCTAAGGCTCGTTTTTATTGTTCTCAGAATGAATGATTTTTTCTTTCCTTATTTTTTTAAAAGGCCATTTATTTACCAAAGTTAAATTGAATATGAAAATATTAAGCATTATCAAAAGTTCTCTGAAATCTACTTAGAAGGACTATTTTTACTTAGCTTATATATGGATTTCTCAACAGTGAGTACAGGAGCTGAATGTAGAGATTGAAACAGGGATCCGCACTGCAAAAGTCACACCAATAAATGACGTTCTGTTCTGACATAAAGGACAATGCAAGATGAAACTTTTACTATCCTTTTGATTAATCATGTTTTTCATATAAGCTTTAATGCCTGAAATACCTGGAACAAGAAAACACACCTAAATTTTTGTTTCTTAAAAGGAGCATCACACGTTTACTGTCTTCATGTCTTTCAATTCACAATGTAATGCAAAAGTAAAAATCCTGAAACATCATTTACATTCAATACAACCGTAGCATGTTAAATTATGTTTTATTGCCATAAGTGACTCCTTTGACAATAATGAAATCTTTAATCAAATTTCATAATTATTAGCACTTAGCTCAGAAACATGAATATAGCCCACATAGAATAACCTATAGAAGAGCAGAACTCCAAGAATGTAGTCTCTATGCTTTCTGAAGTATCTACTGAAAACATCCACTGAAAGTCAGATTTTCCAAATCCTCCTTTCCCAGTGACAGTTATAGACACTGTCTATCTGCAAATCTACATAGAGGGACTCTGCCATAGGTTAAGAATTACTTCTGTAACTAATCCTTGGCACTGTTTTACAGAGTACACTTCTCGCATGAGTTGAAACATGTAAATTTCTATGAAACCATAGAAACTATGACAATCAAGCTGTTTCATGAATAGTACTCAGAAGAAGGAAGTCATCACCATAAATAATAGTTAAGTAGCTGAACCTTCTTTCTGTATATATTTTCTTCTCCCCATCACTGTACTGCAGTGAATTGCAATGCTCAAGAAAATACACTGGGAAATTATGAAGCCCAAAGATAAAGCCTAAAATATATAATTGAAACAGGCCATGTTCTTCTACATAAGGTCAACCTATATAGAAAAATCTGTCTCCATTTATGCATATCCCAAGACAACAGCAATATCAATAACTGCATAATAGAAATAGAGGCATTCATATCTCTCTTGTACCTCTATTGTTCTGTAGGGGGCAATATAAGGAAAAAGCAATGAAAAAAATTTTCCTAGCAAATTCAGAAACACAGAATCACGGAATCATGGAACTGTTTTTGTTGGAAGAGACCTTTAAGATCACTGAGTCCAACCGTTAACCTGGCATTGCCAAGTCACCACTAAACCATGTCCCTCAGCACTGTATCTACATGTCTTATAAACACCTCCAGGGATGGTGACTCCATCATTTCCCTGAGAAGCCTATTCCAGGGCTTGACAACCCTTTTGGGGAAGATATTTTTTATTGTCCAAGCTAAACCTCCCCTGGTGCAACTTGAGGCCATTTCCTCTTTTCCTATTGTACCTTCCTTGGGAGAAGACACTGACCCCCACCTTGCTGCAACCTCCTTTTAGGTAGCTGTATAGAGCAAGGTCTCCCTCAGCCTCCTTTACTATAGGGTAAAGAAATCCAGTGCCCTCAGATTTTTTTCCTAAGACTTGTGCTCTATGACTGCCTATACAGCAGATGTGCTGATTCAACTGCACTTTTTTCAACAAAACTAAAAAAAGAATGACCAAAAGATACTAAATTATAAACTCACATGTTCAAAGAAATTCCTGAAACCAGAAGTTCATTTTCACTACTCTTACTGTATTTAATGATTATGCTCAAAAGTATTGAAAAATATTATATGTCAAGTATCAAAACAAAGGAGAGCTTTTAAACAACAAATGGCCCACAAAATCACCTCAAATGGCCTCAGACTTCTGGTTCCTTCTATATCATTAACAAAGTGTATGTTAGTGATCTGACACAGAGTAATGGCATAAAATCGAACATTTTCAAAAGTTTTACAGTATTTGAATATTTTGGTAAAAGCATGAGCACTAACTTCTGATGTACCAGTCAAAGTCTGTTCCTTGTTGAGCACTAAAGGCAAGCTGTCAATTTCCATCAATGTAATGATTCTATCAAAGAAACCTATATTAATCTAACTGATATCAGAAAAAACTTTTGTCAGTGGCATTTCTTTAAACCTGTATTGATGCAACAGGATTAGAATGTGATCCTAGAGGATCACCCCAGTCATCTTTGACAAAAAAATATCCTACACAATGTAATAAGCATGAATCCAATACCACCTGAGAGGACTGGAGTGTATTCTACTGCTCATTTTCTTCCACCTCTCCTGTCCAAGTCATGAATCTTATTTTTAAAAGATGACTGTTGAAAAGAGATCTCCTGCAATGATAGCCTATCTCTCATTAAATTATATGAATAATTTCAGAAAGCAGCATCCTGAATGCTTGAATGTAAAAAAGTCTGATGCCAGTGGTAACTTGTGCCTTCACTGCTGTCTTGTGACCCACAATGCTATGTCAGTTCACATCCCGTGATTAAATTACACCTGTAAATCTACAGCTGAATATTCCAATTTGGATCTATCTGATTGGCTTTCATTCCCCCATCATGCACTTGCCATGGGGATCTCAGGGAAACTGCAGTCTCCATTAGAGGACCAAAACTTTGCATTGCAATCAGGGCAGATACATACTCTAAGAGCCCTGCAGGCACCAGTAGGCCTTAACTGCCCCCACCAGCCTCACCAGGGACCCCCAAATGGGTCCGAGGGCACCCAAATCTCACCTGAGCTATGTTGGAGGTACACCTCTTTTCAGTCCAGTCCTGCTCCTGGCTGTTCCTGCACTGTCATTGGGGTTTCCCAGATTAACCTCAGAGCTGTTACTTCACATTTTGTTGGATCATTGTCTCCTGGACTGTCAGTGAAACCTCCCACCCACCCTGCCCTGCTCATCCAGCTCAGGCACTGTGGGGTGGTGTCTCGCTGGTGATGACCCTACCTAGCCCACATTGGGGCTGCCCTTAGCTTCCCCAGCCTCGTGGACCCACCCCAGAGCCCATGCTGGAGCAACAGAGAGGAAGCCAGTCTGTCAACTGATAAATCTGTTTGGCAACTGCCTCACAAGGTATTTTCCCTTTGCTAATAGAATTCTTACTATGCATTATGGTACCAGTGTGACTTCTTGATTTTGAGCTCCTTATTCACCTTTTTGCGGAAAGAAGTCCTTTCAGAAAATAAAAGGAAATTATACAATATTTTTGAAGTCTTTGATTGTTAAAATGTGATTTTCATCCTCACTTTAGATAAAATATTGACGAAGTACATGACAGTAAAATAGCATATTTAAGCCATTTGAAATTGCAAGAGATTTTCCGTTATTTTCACATAAATCCAATACTAAAAGATATTGTAAGTTATTGGTGACCATGCACAAATGCGCATTAAAAGTTTTTCATGCAAACTCCATAGAAGTTACAAAGAATTGTATAATCACTTAGAATTTTTACAAGTGCATGTTAATAGATACTTAAAACCATCTATAATCTAGCATCTAAACTGCTTCCATTGTGACAAATAGAGTTCTAGTGAAACTTGGTAACTGTTCATGTCCTACTTTCACATATTACAAGTATTTAATACCACGCTGCAGCCAAAGCTAATAACAAAAAAGCAGTCCATGTAACTATATTTCTTAAAGAATTAGATAAATTTAACTCTTAACAAAAAACCTCACTAATTTTCATAAAATTTACCACAAATTGAAGAAGAAAGGAAGAGTTCAAGAGTTCAAGTTTGATGCCATTGTACTCCATATAAATACTCCCAACAACTCTGTGTGGTTCTATGGGCACTTTTGTGGAAGGCAGAAACTGGGATCATTCTTTCGAAGACACTGTGTCCAACTCCCCAAAACAATTTCTTAGTGCAATCAGAATTCCAGTGAAGAATGTACAGCAGTGACTATGGATTGACAGAGAGTATCTCAAGTAAAAGTAAGACTTTCGTAACTGCATGAAAAGAGCATGGGTTAAGTAGGCAAAAGATACATCATGGAAGAGTTGTATGCACTGTGATGCTTACAGTTTCGACGACGACAGAAGTGAAGCATTGTCCCCATCTCTACTCACTAATGAAGGAATACATACATGATTCTAGGAAAAGATGATGCTTTACAGTCTACTTATATCTTCACAGATGTTCTAAACACCTTAGGGATTTCTTTATAAACAGGCACCGCTAGCATGCTAGAGATTGTAAAATTTTTGCAAGATTTAATGGGCACTTAAAACATCCTGGCCAATCATGTGAATAATTTTTTAAGGTAATGGTAAGGAACAACTATGAAAGCACAAACAGCAACTAGGTACTTAATTCCTATTTATTGCCTTTGTAGATATAAAGAGTAGAGAAAGAAGATCACTCTGCTAGGCTGAAGAAAAAAGTCCTCTTAGTCAACCTTTCTTTTGACCTTCAACCTTTTCTTCCTTTAAATCTATATTTTCATCTTCAGAATTGTTGAGGAATTTCTGCAAGATCTTTCCAATACAATCTCCAAGAAAAAAAATGAAAAGCAAAGCATGCTTTGTTCTGCAAAGTCTTTCTGAATTCATCCATAGTTTTAAACATACTGAAATGACACTGTACTGCAGCAGTGAGTGACCAGAAAGAGTACCTAATATCCCAAGTCATGCTGGCCAATTAGTGTCAGGAAATAACTTGTTATTACTGTATATACTATCTGCAACAACCCATTAAAGGACAAAATTACAGAAAAAATGAGTTTTACACTTCTGTCATTCCGGAAAGCAGGACATGATTCCCATACAATAACTAGACTCAGAAAACCATAAAACGATGCAGGTTGGAAGGGGCCTCATCTAGTCCAATCCTCCAGCCCAAAGTAATATAAAATGAGCACAACACAATAATAGAAATGAGGAAGATATGGCATTTAGACTTGCATTTTGAAAACATTCTCTTCCATGGAAGTAAAACAATAATAAAAATGTAAAATTCATCTTGCTAATGGAATTGGGAAATTGAACTCCTACCTTTATCTCTTTAACTTGTTAACCTCAAGTGTAAAAGAAAAGTGCAATGCACTGTGCATTTCCACTAGAACTGAATAAACATGGAGTGTGGATATGACTCTTTCTTGGAGGACCAGAGCCAGATAAACAAAGATAATTCCAATGGAAATGAGGTTCCATTGTCCTGTTGGTATTTATGAATGATTCCCAGCTCAGATTGCTTCTGATTTCTGATACAATGCCTGTTTATTATTGGTTGAATGAAATTAAATGAAATAATTGTAATAATTAATGGCTAGTTTATTTTTAAGAACAGAAACATAAATTCCTCACTAATAAACAATGCTACATTTTTATGTGACTACCAGTGCCTAAACCACACTCCAGTCTTAAGTAGATATTTTGAAGCGGCTAGTGCTTCGGATTTTCTTCATTATGTTTCTCTCATTTGAGTTCTGAAATATGGCAAGTGCTAATACACTGGCTTTATTTCTGGTATCTTTCCAAACTTATTTCACTTATTGAAGAATTACCTTCTGTTACTTGATAATGCGCTTTAAAGCATGATCAAAAGTAAATGCAACTTTTCATGAAAACTCTTGAACAAGTTCAGGAAAAACAGTTAAGGTGCTTAATTTACAAACGTATATCAAGCACTATTTGCATTCCTCAGAATAATGATACTGGGAACAGAGAAACATTTCAGACATTTGTTTCTCTAAAATATGTCCAATCCCAACTGGATGCAACATCAGTAAAATCAGAAGGTTTCTTTAATGGTGACCATTCTAGTTCTAGGTTTTGGGTTTGCTTCATTTTGGTTTTTTTCCTAACAAAAAGTTATTAAGAAACTAAAGTGTAAAAATGCCAAACCAAACAAACAAAAAGGAAAAATCACTCAAAAACCTCACTGACATTTTCATTGTGTGGTAGTGACAGTGGAAAGTTAAAATAGAAAATGTAAAAATGTTATTATTCTCTAACAAACAAATGATTGACACTTTAGTATAAAGTTGTTAGTTTCAAAATTATACCCAAATTTTGCATTGAATAGAGCTTTCAACAAAATACAACCAATATTTACAAACAAAATAAAAGGAACAAAAAATGTGATCTTTTTATTTGAAACTAGGACCTAGACAATGTGTCTGCATAGAAATGGTTGAAGATGTGTTTATCAATGCAGAAATCTAACTGGAGTTATTTGTGCTTCACGGAGTGATAACATCAAAGAGGGTTGCTTTTACTGTAGCACAGTGATATGCATCTCCATTTCAGTATCTCAAGTGCTTTTGTTATCAAGCAGTTTTATCAAAATAAAATTGATCACTACACAGAGGTCAACATATTAAATAGATAAATGTATAAATATATTACCAAAACCCAGAAAAACTTGACCCCTAGTATTTTATGACAATGCGCTTGCAGAATCTCCCATACCATCAGTATATAGGTCACGGTCTACAGAATGTAGTCACCGGGAGACATCCTTTTATCAAACCCAGGCCCTCGCTTATTGGTCTAAGCACATTGCCTTTCATACTGAAACTCCTGTATCCAGGAAACAGGAATAAAACTATCTCAAATTACACATACATTGTGACTACAAAGCACTTTGTGATCCGTAAATCAGAACCATTTTCTATATGTATGTATGAATGGCTAGGCTTTGCAAATGAAGATCAAGGGAGGTCTCCACCCATGCTCCTCATCAGTGCCTTTTACAAGCGCGCTGATAAAAAGAGGATAGTGCATAGCACCCTCGAACCTGCGCAATGGATTTTTTTAGGTGAGACACAGCATGCGCAGAGCTGGACCCACCCTTTAGTCCTAAGGTTCATCTGCCAGGGCCTAGCAAGCTTGGATGCTGGCAACGAAGTCCTTAGGACGTAGGTTTTATTAGAGTGTCCTTCTCTTAGATGGAAGGCCTTCCAGGGCTAAATGAGCTCCATCTGCCTGGGTTTGGAACCAGAGTTGTCCCTCTCCTAGGATGACTGCCAGAAGGCTAATGAGCTCATCCTACCCATACAAGGATTTTAGGAACATGGGTATCAATCCCCCCACTTTACCGTGGGCAGTGAGTTTAATGCTCCCTCTGCTGTCGGCACAGTTATCGCACCAGGGGCCACAGAAGACCCCAAGTGATTTTCAGACTGTGCCTGACCATTTTCTATAGCTATTCAGCAAATAGCATGGTTATGGCAGGGAAAAAAAATGAATCTTCAGGCCAAAAAAAATTTGTAAGTATTATTAAAGGGAAATATCACTTTTTGAATCTGAAAGCTAAATTCCAAATTCTCCAGAGTTCTTAGTAGCAAAAGAGTAAGTCTTACAGCATTTTAGCTCAGATTTACTTTCCAGTTCCCAATCCATTCAGTTTTGTCAACAGTGACTTTATAGGCATTTTCACTTGTCTTGGTTATGTGGTCTTCAGTCTATATAGTTATGTTTTGGTTTGTCTGTAATAAGCAAAACTATTCAACTATGCAAATACTTTAACTACACAAAAAGTAAAATCTTCTGTACTCTCCTGTCACACTTTTCTATGTTATCTGTGAAAAAGAGCTTTTTTTTTTATTTTTGTCCCCGCAAATGAAACAGTGCCATCTTGTGTATCATGGACTTTTTCTCTTGCCAAAGTACAAATATTTTTCCCTAGGGATGTTAATATTTTTTTTTTTCCTCCGCAAGAATGAAGAATGGCATAAAGTGACACAGATAAAGTTTGCAATTTACTAATGAAAATAGTTGTTCAAATCATTCAAAATCCTGTCAAAATAACTTAGTATCTTCCACTGAAGCAAGCGAAATGAAATACAGTTTTCAAATGAAACCCCACAGAAAAGGTTTTTTTCTCCACAAATACATTTTACTCATGTAATACTTTAGACTACAGTCTCTTTCTTTATAATGATTTAGATTCTAGTTTAATTAACAGCTTAAAAATAAAAAAAAAATTAATGATGAATGTCTATCTGTTTAATGACCCTTAGTACCTATCTAAGTGTTCATCATACTATTCTAAAAGTGTTGATTATCTGTAACTGTCCTCACAAATGCAGGCTGATGGGAACAGATGCTTATAGTACACGAAATTTCAGCAGAAATATTATATCCTTAGGATGTTCTAAAATTTTCAGAGAACAAATCTATTGTCTCAGTAAGGACAGTAAGCTCTCAAAAGGTTCAAATCAATATTAAGAAACTTCAAAATATTAAATATGTCACACAGCTGCTAGAACCACTCCTGGTGACGGGAGTCCCAAACCCCAGAACTACAAAGCCCTGACACTGAGACAGAATTTCAAGTATTACATCAATTAAATTCATCTTCTCTGGGCACAGGTTGGCACTAAACCAAAAAGATACTGAAGCAGAGTAATGTTGAAATTAATAGCCGTTGCAGTTAACCCCGGGAGGGTACTTGCTCTAGGTAAATAAAATTGCTTTGTATGGAGGAGACAAAGGACTTAGGGAGAATGAAAGCAAGTGTCTCCAGGCAAGCACTTAAAGGACCTGAACTTCTCTATTCTGCTGCACTTTTATCACTATGTTTGACATAGCTACTATGTATTTATGCGTATGTGTATACATGCACATACATGCATACACATGTACACACGTACATAGGCATCTGTCTTCTGTGTGTCTTTACAACATGTGTGAATATTAAGTCACAACATAAAAATGTTAACTTGGACAAAATGTTTTCAGCAGAGATCACCCACTTGGGCAGAAAGCCACTGATCTCAAGGTCCAAAGTGGTTTGGATAAATTTTCTGGTATTTTACCACACTCCTGTCCTACCTGTGCATCAATTTTGCAAATGCAGGAAAGGCTTAATAGGTTTCCTTTCTCCAGCTCATATCTGTGAAATTTAATTATCCTAGTGTGTGCATGACTCAAACTCTAGTGTTGCATTAATCATACATAAGTTTGACAACAAAAATGAACAATTATAATGAAAAGGCAAATAAGTCTACACAAAGTTTATACTTTAAAAAGGGAAGAACAAGTTTTGAAAAGTTGGTTGGCATGTTACTAGACCAAATCAAAAAGTAAAGCATTTACCCATTAAATGAAAGCAAAAAGTACACCCAAAGAAGTTTGATTTATTTTTAAAACACATTCCAACAATTTCCACATATATCATGTAATTGTTAAGATACAAAAATAAATCATTAAAGACTAAAAGCTAAGTAGGTGAACAGTGCCGATTGGTCTGGCTGTGTTGCATGTAGTACAGTCCATGCCATGCTAATCCATTCAAGCTTGTTTACATAAAAAAACCCACAAGCTAAATTTCTTAGTCTCCAAATATTATCAAATACTCTGCTTATATAAGTAAGTTCAATATTAAATTACATCTTAAATATGTCATTATAGTATGCTTGTGTAGTTTGCATGCTACTGTTTGGAAGTCACAGAAGTAAGAGTAATTCAATTATCTGGTTATCTGTGATGACTAACTTGGAAACATCAAGCATACATTAGAAAAAAGAGGTGCTAATCTGTAGTGACTGTATAGATTGCAGTCAAGCTAACAGGAAAGTGAGATTTCCACGTTGCAACACAATATTTTCTGTATCAGCCGGAAAACAAGACCCAATCACAGTAATAAGCAGAAGACATTATAAACGCAAAGAAGTGGGCACAGGCAACTAGGATCTCAAATCATGATATCCAAATATTTGCACAATTCATATTCAATCTAATGGTCCTGTATATGGGATATTTGTTACTTAAATTGTTACCCATATATTACCTGAAACAGTGTCAGTCAACCTATTGAAATAAGTAAAAATATTAAGCTGGATGTACAAGAGAATACTAAGAAGCTCAAGAGCTAGTTGTATCTTTAATCATTTTAATTTTTTTTGTTTGTCTAGCATGTAGTAAAGCCTTCTTAACAGTATGACTTAATTTGCTGCAATAGCAATTTGTATATACTTAGGTTACCAAGGACCATTTGTTAGCAATTCCTAGGTAAATAATTTACATATTATTATAATATTAAATTATTAATATTAAGTATTATTCTAATATTAAAACATCACAAAAAATCTGACTCCTCTATCTTAGCTCTTTGTGCCACCTTATATATTTTACTTGAAGACTTGACACAAGCTGAAAAGGTGACAGTAGCAAAGTAATGAGGTTATATCAGTTAAAGAATACATCTTTTGTCTTGAGTGGCAAATTACTGGTAGAATGACTTTTCAATACAATTTAAGATCTGAATGATTAAATTTTTTACCTCCCTACCTACACACATCTACTGTGCTCATTACGAAACAGACAGTTCTCTTTCACACATTTTCTAGGTCTAATCTCCAGTAGAAACAAATTTTTAAAAAGAACATTTTGAGCAGGAGGTTAGTAGGAGGGAATGGTAAAATATTTTTTCCATGTAATAGAAATGTAATCTTTTAGCACAGCATGAAAGCGCTGGGTTAACAAAACAGTACTGCAGATATTGCAAAAATAGATTTCAGTGCAGACTGTAGTGAACACATTTTAGATTAAAAGGTACAGTAACATTCAAACCCACTAGATTTGGAGGAGAAAATTATTGCCTGTAACCTCACCTGACAATAGAAAGAGAAGTGAGCCATAACATATCGGTTTTAACTCTTAGATTTGATTAATTATTTGCTAATAACATTACTAATTATATTATTTACTAATATTGCTTATAAACCAAGTCCTCAACTTCTTCTGAAACCTATGGAATGTAAAAATTAAACAGAATAACTCACACGTTTTTAATAATGCACATGTATAAAGAATTTGCTGATTAATTGCTGTAATGTTTTGTCAGATACGATATCCATTGACAGAACTCCTAAAATTGCAATAGGAAAAGTATCTAGCTTCTAACACATATTTCTTCAAATTTTTTAATTTATTTTTTTTTTGACCTTACGGATCATAAATCACCAAGAAAGAAAGAAAATCTGGCATGAAATCCTTATATGAACTAATACTACTGAGTCAATAATAATTCTACCACATCAGTTTGTATCAATTGGCCCCATTTCTCTACCCATTCATAAAATGTGCCAACCTCTTAGATGTTACACAAAATTAGCACATGACTAAGAATAGAATGTTCTTCAAATCAGGTAGTTCTGTCCTCAGTAAGAGTTTTCAATAGTCATTGCTATTACATCAATAGAACAGGAGCTGTGCTTGAGATAGGGAACATTCTACAGACAGTAACAACTCACCAAACAACAAAACAAAACCAGGAAATGCTTTGTCACAGGTATAGCCTAGCTTGAATGGAAGTTCAGCTCTCAAATTCACTGCTCATTTATTTAATATTTTCCTTCAAGAAAAATGATCAAGTTGCTTTCTCAACCAAGTATAATCTTTTATATCAAAACCAAAATATATAGTAAGCTATGTATGTATGGCTAGGCTTCGCGAATGAAGATCCAGGGAGAGCTCCACCCACGCTCCTAATCAGCGCCTTTTACAAGCACGCATTTAAGAAGAGGATAGCGGATAGCACCCTCGAGCCTGCACAATGGATTTTTTTTAGGTGAGACACAGCATGCACGGAGCTGGACCCACCCTTTAGTCCTAAGGTTCATCTGCCAGAGCCTAGCAAGCTTGGATGCTGGCAGTGAAGTCCTTAGGACGTAGGTTTTGTCCTTCTCTTAGATGGAAGGCCCTACAGGGCTAAACAAGCTCCATCTGCCCGGGTTTGGAACCAGAGTTGTCCCTCTCCTAGGATGACTGCCAGAAGGCTAATGAACTCATCCTACCCATACAAGGATTATAGGAACATGGGTATCACTCCCCACACTTTACCGTGGGCAATGAGTTTAATGCTCCCTCTGCTGTCGGCACAGTTATCGCACCAGAGGCCACAGAAGACCCCAAGTGATTTTCAGACTGTGCCAGATAGTAAGCTATACATCTTCACTATATTACTTATCAACAGAGAGGAAGTATGCGAAGGTCCAGTGAAAGTCCACTTCAAGAGTTATCAGTCCCTGTAATTATTAGAGTGTGAGAGGGAAAAGACTAGTAGCAGTTGGAGTGCTTTGCTTGTGCAGGAACATGACTTGACCTTCTCAGCCTTTCTAAAAAAAGTTCACCTCAATTAGTCCACTACATACTGCTGAGTTTATGATAAAGGATGAACTCCTCTTATTTCTATTCGCTACTTTTCCACATAAACATCTTTCAAAACAATGAAAAATCTTTTCAGTAACCTGATTTTCTTTTTCAATCTCTGTTTTTGCTAACAGCATTATCAGCCATTGTTATGGTATAGTTGAACTGGCATTTTAAGATTTCCATGAGATGCAATAGAGCTTATACGCTGCAGACAATAAACATAACTGAGTCAGTATTTCCAAGCTCTTCATCTATCATTCACTATGTATTATGTGATGCAAATATGGTACAGTATTACACACATAACTGAAATACAAGCAAATTAGGAGTTACAACAAACACACAGAGATTAGAACAAATATGCTGATTATTTGAAGAGCATCTGGAAAAAAAAACATGAAATAAAACACTAGGTAATTAAGAATTTCAAAAGTTTTTGGCAGAGGAATTGGAAAACATAAACACAGTAAGCTCCAAAGCAGTACTGCTGCTGACTTAAAACAAACATCTTGTGCTTCAACACAGGCTAGTAGGGTATGTCACTGAATACATTACACTGACTTTTCTAAGGAGATTACTGATTAGATACTACAATGAAGATGGTGACATAGTTAATTTCAATGTAGGATAAAGTAGTAATAATAATAATTTTTTTAAATATACTTGTTAACACAAAATATTTTTTGTCTTCAATAAATATACTTGAAATAAAATTGAGGAATTCCTACTCTTAATGCCTAACTTGAAGAATATCACTCTAGTTTTTAAAACCAACATTCACAATCACTCCTGAAGTACATGGCTTTTAGGGTGCTTAGCATAAAGTAAAAGTCATCCCTGTGATATTTCAAACTACGATCATTATTTTAAACACAGGCCTTAACCTCAGAGGAGTTGTAGAATAACAATGAAACCTCCATCTGAAATGAGCCTCCATGAAATCTCCATATGAGATTTTTTTAACAGGATTAATTAATTCAAGCATTTTAAAGATTTTTGTACTATTATTTCTTGGCCTCAAAGACTAATCTTTATGTTCTGCAGCTATGAAACTGGCCAGAATTTTATAATCTCTGGCAATTTCATTCTCCACAAGTGGAGAATACAGATTTATTTTTAGCCTCAGCATACATTACAGCATGTTTCCTGAAGAATGATGCCAGAAGAGTATCTTCTAGGAAAGTTTTATTTAAAAGAAAGACAGAAAGATGAATCTCAAAACCTTAAGTGAGATGCAAGGGAAAAAAAAAGACAAAAGTGTTTCAACTTTTGTATTAGAATGAAAGGAACTTGCAGCTCTAAAGTACAGACTGTAGCTGGAAAGAATAGATAAAGGAAACTAAAATGGGATAAGAGATGTAAAGAGCTAGATATTCTTCAAACTGATACATTTCAATTACTCTTCTATTATATAATTTTATTCATTATAGGGGAGCAAACTAGTGCTCTAGCTGATGTTCAAGTGCATCTTTTCAATGGCATTTGTGAAACATTAAAATTCATATACTTGTAACTGCTCCAGATATTTCTTGTTCCTAAAAGAATGCTTCTGCCAGTAACATCTTTGCATAGGAATCTTTCTGTGTATTTTAGGGGATAATCTTAATAACACAGGGTTGTAATATACCATAACATTCAAGTTCTGAAAATATATGAGGAGCTTCAAAAGTACCTTAGAGATTATCTGTTCACTTATCTACTTCCCAAGAAGAAGGCCTTCAACTACTGACCTGTTATCCGCACCTCTGTGCCTGGGAAAATCATGGAGAAGATTCTCCTAGCAGATCTAATAAGGCACATGGAGGAGAGGGAGCTGATCAGAGATAGTCAGCATGGCTTCACTAAGGGTAGATCCTGTCTGACAAACCTAGTGGCTTTCTACGATACTGTGACTACCTCAGTGGACAAGGGACAACCTGTGGATGTGATCTATCTGGACTTCTGCAAGGCCTTTGACACGGTCTCCCACAACATTCTACTGGCCAAGTTAGAGAGCTCTGGATTTGATGGGTGGAGTGTTCAGTGGATAAGGAACTGGCTGGCTGGTCACATCCAGAGGGTAGTGGTCAATGGCTTGAAATCCAGCTGGAGATCAGTGACAAGTGGTGTTCCTCAGGGCTCTGTACTGGGGCCTGTATTGTTTAATATTTTTATAAATGATATCAACAATAGCATTGAGTGCACCATCAGCAAGTTTGCAGATGACACAAAGCTATGGGGTGCTGTTGCTAAGTTGGAGGGGCAGGATGTCATCCAGAAGGACCTGGACAAGCTGGAGAGGTGGGCCNAAGACAAGGGGCAATGGTTTTAAACTGGAGAGGAGTAGATTTAAACTGGACATTAGAAAGAAGTTCCTCACCACGAGGGTGGTAGAACACTGGAACAGGTTGCCCAGGGAGGTGGTTGAGGCCCCATCCCTGGAGGCATTCAAGGTGAGGCTTGCCAGGGCTCTGGGCAACCTGATCTAGTTGGGAATGTCCCTGCCCAGTGCAGGGGGGTTGGACTAGATGACCTCCAGATGTCCCTTCCAATCTAAACCATTCTATGATTCTATTTCCCTTAGACATACTACAAAAGCCTTTGTTCGGGGAAAGTATGTCTTGACAACCAGCTTTTTATCTCCGATTTCTACCATGTGCCTCAATAGCTAATGCCAACATCACCCATTCCAGCACTCAAAATGACTGCTTCTTAACATGTTATCCAAATATAACTGCTTAAATTTACCTTTATTTATACCATTCCTGCTTTGCTTAAGACAAGGGCCTGCTGGCACTGGAAACATGTAAGGAGGTACAACTTTAGTGAGACGTGGCACAACAGGTCTACCCATTCATTAGGATCACTGAACGCCAATTTCAAAATTCCCTGAGTCCTATCAGCATGTGACAGAACACGAAGTCCACTGCACATAATCAATATGCCTTCTGACAGAAGATTAAAAAATAAACTTATCAGATATGTTCTGATGTAAAGCAGTGGTAAAAATACCTCATGCTTCATTATATGTCATTAGGTGTAGTAATTAGAGGATAAGCACACTCCAATTTTAAGCACTATGTTTCTAATTATTTCATTAAATCTTTTGTATCGATACCTCAGGATCAATTAAATTTCCAAAGCATTGGCATTATTACCACTTGAGCTATCTAGTGTGTCCAAGAACTGCTGCTTCAACAGGGACATTGTGGGAAAAGAGCAGAAGATTGGTGAGGAGCATTGTAAACATGTTCAAGTGACCTGCAGCTGGAGTGGAGAAAATCAGTATATCATCCTTTAGTCTTGTGTGACTGACAAGTAGAACGTATGATTTGATAACATCGGCCTATGAGAGACTTAGAGACACCCTATCAAACATGCTTGAGATCCCTGCCCTGCTGTGTGTGAAAGATCAAAGCACTGTGGTAAACTGCACTTGAATCAGTCCCTGATATACAGGAGAAAACAACAGGCTCAGTGATCCCCTAGCATGGACCAAGCTCTCTGGTGCCTGTATCCTCTGCCTGGGTGCTACTTCAGGGATCCCCTGGTTTGTGCAATAACAAAAATAAATTTACTTTTTGCATTTCATCTGTGCTTTTGTAGTTGCTTCTGTGTCCTGCCTGTCCTGGCTCACCCAAGCAGTCACATACAGATTGTTGTTTCCCTTCCTCCCTTCCCCTGTGTGAGGTGGACAGCTGGGTGTCCTGAATGACACCCACTGATAACTGGAGTCTTAAGTGGTCGATGCTCCTAAATACCCGGGAGGGGCAGGCAGTAAAGAAGATACTGTCTGGCTCTTCTCTTCAGTGCCCAGTGACAGGCCAACACGAAACTGGCATAAACTGAAATACAAGAAATTATGTTTAAACCTAAGGAAATAAAAAGTTTCACTGTAGAGGTAACTGAACACTGTAACAATTTGCAGAACTATTGCCTTCTTTGGAGATACTCACCTGAGTACACACAGCCCTGGAAAACCTTCACTAGTTGACGCTGCTCTACACTTTTTACTACATTTTCTCTCCTCCTTACCGTCTTTATGTTTTATTGCAACTAGTAAGGAGATTCAGGCACTAGAAGAAGGGAAAAAAGGCATATAGGAAGGGATTTCTTTTCATAACGAGAACTTCTGAAGTATGTGAACAGTAGCCAGCTTAATTACATTACTAGAGGAGATGGTCAAACCAGTGAAACCATGTTTCATTGCTTCTTTAATACTATTTACCCCAGCACTGCTACCACATAATATTCTTCAGAGTGAAAAGCTGTAAATTTAGTTCTTGATGACATAGTTCTTTGAAAAATTTGACAAGAGCTTGTCAGTTAGTATCTGCCTTTAATCTTTCTTTTCTCCTTAATATAAAAAAATACAATGTCATTGTTTTGAACCTGAGCTATGAGGTAGTGGGTTTTGGTAGCTTATTAACAAGGCAATTCGGCTTTTTTTTTAGGATTCAATAATTTATCCCTAATAAAGTTGCATTCCACCTCTGCTCATAGCTGCTTTGAAAACTGGCTAGTATTTCAAACGTGGCTCAGTGAAAAACAGCAATTCATTTCAATAGGAGGTGTCCAGTTAAAGCTACTGGGATGAGTGCTAGGTCATGTTTTAATTAAATTTCTCATTAGTGATCTGAGAGTAAAGAGCATGATAATGAGAATCACATATCTAAATTGGAAGCCTCTTATAGTCCAAAAACACAGAGAAGTTTGGAATGTGGGTGAGGGAAAATATCCTGTCCTTGATTTGAAAAATATTCCATTACCTGGTATGTTTCTTAAAAAAAATAATCAAATACACGAAATGAAACTTGAACTCAGATGTTTTTGAAGTTTTGGGTTGTTTGTTGTTGGTGAGGTTTTTTTAATGATAAATGGAAAGCTCTTCTAACAGAAGATATCATGGAGACAATAGTGGTGAATAGCAAGGTAGTAAGGTTTTTTCAGTGTCATTACATTCAGAGCTGAACACAGCCCAGACCACAGTAGAGGGAGGAGTATAGCTGGTCAGATGCTCTATCATCATATTTGAGACGGTGCATACCCTAAGAAAGTGCTACTGTGCAGATATCAATCTCCACAGAATCACAGAATAATTTAGACTGGAAGGGACCTCCAGAGGTCCACCTAGTCCAATCTCTACTGCTCTCTTTCCCACCCACCCTGCCCAAATCTGCATCATAGCAGCCAAAAGGCAAAGAGCACTTAGGCACAGGCATATAGGCACAGGTGCAGTATTGGAGAACAGTTCATTTGAGACAATCCAGTAGAGCTCTAAGCCTACACCTGTTAGTACTGCATATACTTGACAGCAATTTTGTGTCAAAGAAAAGCTTATAAACTGATCTGAAGTAAAAGTCACCAGACAAAATCGTTAACCACAGTGTTAGCATAATTGAGATGTAAGTACAGCATATAAAAGTGTCCTAGATTTAGGGTGACATCATGTAACAGACTAAGTTTATAGCAGTTCAAGCAGAATCCTATTACAGATTTTCAACATCCTTTTTCACCTTTCAGGGGAAGCAGAAGATAGGTTTAGGAAATTGTCAAAATATGTTGGCATCTCATCATGAGAGAAGTGCTATGGGAATAGTAAGAAAATACTCTCAAGAGTTAGGTGAAAAGCATGTTGCTTTCATGCAATTGTATCTAAGTACATTTTTATTATCACAGAATCAAATTAAAATCAAATATGAGCATTTTTTAAGAGACTAAAGAGATTTGCTCTGTTTCCTTATTATCAGCTATATTTACTCTCCAAATATTACTAAGATTGAGGTGAACTTTTAGTTTCATTGAAGTCAAAGGTAAAGTTTGCTGTCCCCTTGCTTTTTGTAACTTCCTGAAAATGACAGTTAAGATCAAATACCAATTTGGGCACTAGAAACAACCAAAGGCTACCTGTTTTTTCAGAGATACTAAGGAAATGTCTTTTAATTCAGTTGACTTTAGGATTTTCATTTACAAAATAAAATTTTAAATAACCTAAATACCACAAGAGTTGCTTCAGTATTTGCAATAATACTAACCTTTATATTCAATACAACAAAAAACCCCACATTACATAAGGCATGACTTCTATATTAATGTTATCAACTGTACAGATTTAATAAATGTATGCTTACTTTTGCTTTTGGTGTACATAGATGAAGAAGATGAATTTTGAAATTTCTTATCAGTTACAGTTTAAGCAATTTCTGTCATGTTAAAGAAATGTGGCTTGTGCTTAATTTACCTTAAGCAGGAGCTAAATTTCTATAACCTTTGCAGGTCTGTTAACACTTTTTCCCAATCAGGAATCCTAATGAATTTCTTCTTCTACCACTAAATTACATGGATCTGCATTTAATTATGAGAGCACTCACTAAATGAAATAGAGTGTAAATGAACTCCTATTTAACCTTAACATCGCTTGAAAACCATAGATGTCAAAGATGAATAATAAGTGTTCAAAGCTTCAGCCTTCTTCATCTAGAACTACTAAAGTCAATCTATTAAGAAGAAACACAATGAATCGCTGTTAGAATTTGGAAGACTATGCAACTGTGACCTAGTCATTACTTGTTCTTCTCTGAGAGGTAGATCATTGACCATGTAACCTATCAAAATTTAAAATATGCAGGCAATTAAATAGTATCATGTTGCAGAAATTTCACATCACCCTAGGAAGACCTTGTTGAAGGATAATATTACCTTGTTCCAAAATATACCATGAAAATGAAAGCCAGGACATTTTATGTTAATCAGAAAGTTCTCAAATAACAGGAATACAAAATTTCTAAGAAGTGCTTTCACTAAGGTTACTTAACTTTCAGAATTCGTATATTCTCCCTGTTTCTTGATTTAGCATTTACATATAGCAAAAGACTAGAGTTTAAACAATCCAAAGTACCTCAGATAAGACAGAATGAAACAGCGCAGGATCTTCAATTCATCTGACTTGTTTTATGCTCTATAAGGTAATTATATAAACTCTGTATCATTTTTTCATAGAAATTTATAGATGTTCCTGTATTTTAAAAAAAGATGAAAAGAGACACTCCTGGCATGTTACACAAAGAAAAAGCCAAACCTAGTTACATGGAACATCATAAGTACTGTCAAATTCCAAAATCGGTGTATTATGAAGAAAAAAACCTCCGAAATACATAAATATTAACAAAAAGATTTCAGTACAATAAACTTGCTCCTTTTTTTCAATTAGAAGTTATCTATATATATCTAAAATTCCATAAACAACAAATTTAATATAAACAAACATATCACAACATGTTGTCTTCAAACTTGAAACCCTGCAATTTGTAGGGTGGGGATTAGGAAGGAATTTGTGTTGTGTCTGGTATACCAACAAAGTAAGTTTTCAAACTAAGGAAAGAAAAGCAAAACAACAACCAAACAAAATGGGGTTGTAAAACAATCCCTCTTCCTCAATCATCACTTGCTGGCAAGAACATACCTACAATAAATAGTCACTTTGAAAATGCTATTTGAGGGTTACTTGGAAACAGTAATAGTTGTATTACTCTCCATAATCTTCGAGAGGTCCTGGAGAATGCAAGAGGTGCCTGAAAATTGGAGGAAGGCCAATGTTATCCCAGTCTTCAAAAAGGGCAAGAAAGATGACCCTGGTAACTATAGGGTAGTCAGCCTCACCTCCATACCTGGAAAGGTGATGGAGCAGCTTGTTCTTGCCACCATCTCTAAGCATTTGGAGGAAAGGAGGCTTATCACGAGTAGTCAACATGGATTCCGTAAGTAGAAGTGCTGCTTGACTAATCTGATAGCCTTGATGGCATAACTAGATGGAAAGATGAGGGGAAGGCAGTGGATGTGGTTTTTCTTGACTTTAGCAAAGCTTTCGATACTGTCTCCCATGGTATCCTCATAGCCAAACTTAAGAAGTGTGGATTGGGAGATTGTGCTGTGAGATGGACTGGGAACTGGCTGAAGGACAGAGCCCAGAGACATGTGATCGGTGGAGCAGAGTCTAACTGGAGGCCTGTGACTAGTGGTGTCCCCCAGGAGTCAGTGCTGGGTCCAGTAATGCTCAATATATTCATCAATGATTTGGATGAAGGGGTGGAGTGTTCCCTCNCTGAGAGGGAACCTTGTTAATGTTTACAAATATTTTAATGGTGAATGTCAGGAGGAGAGAGCCAAACTCTTCTCAATGTCATCCAATGTTAGGACAAGAGGGAATGGGAGTAAGCTGGACCACAAGAGGTTTAGTATTAACCTGAGGAGAAACTTTTTTACAGCAAGGGTTACGGAGCACTGGAACAGTGCCCAGGAGGGCTGTGGAGTCTCCTTCTCTGGAGACATTCAAGAGCTGCCTGGATGCATTCCTGTGTGAGCTCGTCTAGGTGATCCTGCTCTGGCAGGGGGGTTGGACTAGATGACCTTTCTAGGTCCCATCAATCCCTAACATACTATGATTCTATGAAAGATTTCAGAGATGTATGTTTTTTTTTTCCTTCGAACACTTCAGCCACAATGTTCAGTTAGCTGTCAATTAATCTGTTGTAAATTATTTGTAAAAATATAAGGTAGCTTGTTTACAGAAGCACTGTAGGTACATTTCTACAGCAAAATAGTATGTATATAAAGCCTTGAGTGCATGCTCACTTAAGAATGTTTACATTATATCATCTGCATCACTGAGCTGTTTCTCAATTAAATAACACCATTTTTAAATGTGTTGATAGTATCCATGCTTTTTCCTTTATAAACCCACTCCTTTATTATTTTTGAAAACTAAAATTAGTTAGTCTCCCAAAAATATGGTCACTCAACCTCTCTCCCATGTATAAATCATCTAGAGTGATGTACAAAACACTCATTGGTGTCTACCCACTGGTAAGTTATTTTTAATTTTAATTTTTTAAATTTATTCTAAACATCCAGAGTAAAACCAATTTTGTACCACATTAGAAAAAATACCAGGAATAAGAAGGACGGGATACCATCCAGAGGGATCTGGACAAACTTGAAGAGTGGGCCCAAGAGAATAAATTGAAGTTTAATAAGTCAAAATGCAAGGTCCTCCATTTGTGTAGGAGTAACCCTAGATATGAGTATAGACTGGGTGAAGAGCTCATTGTAAGCAGCAGTGCAGAGAAGGACTTGGGGGTCATGATAGATGAAAAGCTGGATATGAGCCAGCAATGTATATTCGCAGCCCAGAAGGGCAACCAAATCCTGGGCTGCATCAGGAGAGGCATGAGCAGCAGGTCTAGGGAGGTGATTCTGCCTCTCTACTCTGTGCTTGTGAGGCCCCACCTGGAGTACTGCATCCAGTTCTGGGCTCCTCAGCATAAAAAAGATGTGGACCTATTGGAGCGAGTCCAGAGGAGGGCCACAAAGATGATTAAAGGACTGGAGAACCTCCCCTATGAAGACAGGCTGAGACAGTTGGGATTGTTCAGCCTGGAAAAGAGAAGGCTTCGAGGGGATCTTATAGCAGTTTTCCAGTACCTAAAGGGAGATTATAGGACAGAAGGGGAGAGACTTTTTAAGCAGTCAGACTGCGATAGGACAAGGGGCAATGGATATAAACTGAAGGAGGGGAAATTTAGATTGGAGATTAGAAGGAAGTTCTTTACCCGGAAAGTGGTTAGGCACTGGAACAGGTTACCCAGGGAGGTTGTGGATGCCCCATCCCTGGCTGTGTTCAAGGCCAGGCTGGATGCAGCCCTGGGTGACCTGGTCTAGTGATTGGCATCCCTGCTCAGTGCGGGGAGGTTGGAACTAGATGATCTTTAGGGTCCCTTCCAACCTGGCCATTCTATGATTCTATGATTCTATAATTATTTATTGTTAAATTTTGCAATTCAGATTTACATTGCAGGACCATATCAGCTGCCAATGCAAGCATAAATCTTTTTAATAGGGATTACAAATGGCAGAACAGAATACTAAACTCTTTATGCATAATGCATTTATTTGTCAAATTTGGATGATATATGAGCCTGCTTTTGAATACAATTACTTTTGTATACCCACTTGCTCCATATGAAACAAAAGGCCAGGTTTAAATCAGTGGAACTAAGAAGAGGGGCAAGAATTGATATAGTTGGGTCACTAGCTTCCACCTTCCAAATATGAAGAATTATTTCACTGGTACCATATACTATATTGTGAGGATGAACAGAGTTTTCCAATTCTGACTCCTTGAGGAATTTTAGGAATGAAAACACGAAGAGCTAGAATTGCCTACATGCTCTGAAAAAGTCTTACATGAGTGCAAAAAAGAAGCTCCTCACAGCAACTATCTAAAAAAAAAGTAAAACAAGCTGCTCATTAATAGGTTGTTGGTTTAATTCAGTTTAAAAAGGGTATTAAAATACTCAGTTAATATTTTAGCACATGCTTTTTTTCAACTTTATAATCACTGCAAAAAGGAGAGATGAATTATCATATAGGTAGTAGAGGATCTTAATGAAAGCACAGCTTGTAGGATCATATGATTATTTCAGCATCTACTCTTACATGAAAAAAAAAAATCAGTATGAAGAAATAGTCCCAACCATTTTGAAGTGTACTGTTGGTCAAAGTGAGTCTAGACAACCTAAGAGCTGCTAAGGAGGTAAAACTGTGCTGAGACTTGCACTTTGGAAACCTGCACTGATACTGGCCAAAGTCAGCAACAAGGACACAGTGAAGAAATGTCAGTAGAAGTGAGTGAGGATGGGGTATCAGAAAAAGTCCTCACAGAGGGGGAGGAAGAAAAACTGATGAGGAGCCTGGAGTTCAGGAAGGGCATTCCAGTAATGGTTAGGGACTGATCTGCTAGAAAGCAGCTCTGTGAAAAAAACCCTGTGAGTCCTGGTGGACAGCAGCATGACCATGAGCCAGCAATGCGTCGTTGTGACCAAGAAGGCTAATGTCATCCTGGGGTGCATCAAGAAAAGTGTGGCCAGNCTCTATTGTGGGGATGAACAGAGTTTTCCAATTCTGACTCCTTGAGGAATTTTAGGAATGAAAACACAGAGAGCTAGAATTCCCTGCATGCTCTGGAAAAGTGCAAAAAAGAAGCTCCTCACTGCAACTATTTAAAAAAAAAAGTAAAACAAGCTGTTCATTAATACGTTGTTGGTTTAATTCAGTTTAAAAAGGGTATTAAAATACTCAGTTAATATTTTAGCACTTTTTTTTCAACTTTATAATCACTGAAAAAAGGAGAGATGAGTTAACATATAGGTAGTAGAGGATCTTAATGAAAGCACAGCTTGTAGGATCATATGATTACTTCAGCATCTACTCTTACATGAAAAAAAAATCAATATGAAGAAATAGTCCCAACCATTTTGAAGTGTACTGTTGGTCAAAGTGAGTCTAGACAACCTAAGAGCTGCTAAGGAGGTAAAACTGTGCTGAGACTTGCACTTTGGAAACCTGCACTGATACTGGCCAAAGTCAGCAACAAGGACACAGTGAAGAAATGTCAGTAGAAGTGAGTGAGGATGGGGTATCAGAAAAAGTCCTCACAGAGGGGGAGGAAGAAAAACTGATGAGGAGCCTGGAGTTCAGGAAGGGCATTCCAGTAATGGTTAGGGACTGATCTGCTAGAAAGCAGCTCTGTGAAAAAAACCCTGTGAGTCCTAGTGGACAGCAGCATGACCATGAGCCAGCAAAGCGTCCTTGTGACCAAGAAGGCTAATGGCATCCTGGGGTGCATCAAGAAAAGTGTGGCCAGAAGGTGGAGGGAGGTTATCCTCCCCCTCTACTCTGCCCTGGTGAGACCGCATCTGGAGTACTGTGTCTAGTTCTGGTCTCCCCTGTTCAAGAAGGCCTTGGAACTTCTGGAGAGGTACAGAGAAAGGCTAAAAAATGATTAGGGGACTTGAACATCTCTTTTATGGGTAAAGGTTGAGAGAACTGGGTTTGTTTAGCCTAGACAAGAGAAGACTGAGGGAGGGGGTCTTATCAATACTTACAAATACTTAAAGGGTGGTGTCAGGAGAACGGGACCAGTCTTTTTTTCAGTGATGCCCAGTGGCAGGACAAGAGGTAATGGGCACAAACATGAACATAGGAAGTTCCAACCAAACATAAAGACGAACTTTTTTGAGAGTGGTAGAACACTGGAACAGGCTGCCCAGGGGAGGTGGTGGAATCTCCATCTCTGGAGGTATTCAAAAT
Organism: Bucco capensis; assembly: GCA_013396975.1. Lineage (NCBI taxonomy): Eukaryota > Metazoa > Chordata > Aves > Piciformes > Bucconidae > Bucco > Bucco capensis. Next base: position 152,075 of record VWZO01010229.1, read on the forward strand.
CCAACTGGATGCCAACCTGCGCAACCTGCTCTAGGTGAACCTGCTCCAGCAGGGCGGTTGGACTACATGATCTCCAGAGGTCCGTTCCAACCCCTGACATTCCGTAATTCTGTGACTCTGAAGACTGGGAACCAGTTAAAAAAGTGACAAACACGTACAGGCAAGGTAACACCTGCATGAGTCTGCAGCAAAACTGAAAGTGACAGATTGCCTCATTTATTTCAGAAATACTGGTACAAGGTCTCCTGAGTAAAACGATTTGTAACAGAGTAAAAACTTGACTAAGCAGACTAGTTAATAGAAAATATTAACTGCTGTTTGTCAAAGATCAACGATTTTTCCATTAGCCCACACATGTGCTTTAAGAGTGAAGGAAGGCAAGAAGGCAGAGACATCTCCTTGTCCACAGATTTTAAACATTTGAGAAAAACATCAAGGGTTTGTTTGTTGTTGTTTGGGGGTTTTGGAAGGTGGTAGGGTTTTTATGTTTGTTTGGTGGGGTTTTTATTGAGGGGGAGGTTGTAAAATGATTTTGTGTACTCCTGAAAGCCACAAGAATTGAACTAATGGTGACACTCACTTAGTTGTTCTCTTGAAGAGGACGTGTTACTCAAGCTCTTTGCTGACAGTGCAAAATAGAAATGTCCAAATGCTTCTATTCATCTCATTAGACTGTATAAAGTTTGAAGCTTATCTCTCTTTTATCCATTCAAAGTACTGTATGGCTGGAAATTTTGGCCAGCAGCTGTCTTCTCACTCATAACACAACGTCTGCTAACAATTTTACCTCTGGAATCAAGTAAGATAAAACCTCTGGCTAATGACCAATGAGATGACTTGCCAAGGGTTGTTAGGATCCACTTTTTTTTTTTTTTAAATAATACCCAAGATTTCTATACAAACATTTTGCTCAGAAACACATGCAATTTTAGAAGAGACTATTTTGTGAGGCATGGGCGTCTTACTTAAATTCTCTTCTGTTTTCTCTCCTTGCAACAAACTGTAACTCATGAGATCTGATGCATTCAGATCTCTTACTGAGCCATTGGTTAATACATAACTATATCCTATATTAAAGGAGAGACTTGGGGAAAAGGAACCCCAAAACCAACACTCTGATGACTCCAGCCTTAATAGTGAATAGTGTTTTACATCTCTGAGATACATTTATTGTCTGGTTTTTGCTTCTTCACCTGTCAGATCAGGTGCCATTAAGTCATCAATTTTTTTCCTTATAGCTTCTGTACCACTTCGGATCAGAGCTTTTCATGATTTTGGCCCAGCCAGCAACTAAACACCACATGGCCATTCATTCACTCCTCCCTGTCCCTGGTTGGATGGGGAAGAGAGTCGTAGGAAAAGGGTAAAAACTCATGGGTTGAGATAAGGAGAGTTTAATAGGGCAACACAAGGAGAGAAAAAAATAATAATAACCATAATACTAATAAAAGAATAGATAAAATGAATGACGCACAGTGCAATTTCTCTCCACCCATAACCTGATGCTCAGCTTTTTTCAGAGCAGCAATCCCTTCCTTCCTCCCTGTTTATATACTGGGCATGATGTCATAAGGTATCAAATATCCCCTTGGCTAGTTCAGGTGAACATTCGTGGTTGTGCCACTTCCCAGCTTCTTGGAAAAATTAATTCCATCCTAGTTGAACCCAGGACAAGCTTGCAGACTTGGATTAAGTCTATTCTTAGTGTTTCTAAATCAAACCTGTATATTTGATTTTTATTTTGTCAGAGCAGTACTGTAGCAGGATTTCATAGGACATCCTTATTATTTCCTACAACAAACCTGACACTAAGACCTCTCAACAGAAATAACTTGAAAACAAAAAACTTAAAACCGAAATGTCAGTGCATTTCATAAAGATCAGAAATTACAAATGGTAAACAGATAAAGGAGATAAAAGTCTGTATGAAATAGTATCAAAATGTTATTTCCACCACCTTTCCTAATTAATTTGAAAGCATATAAGCAATAGTCAATTGTTACTTCCTGCAGATGTATGTATGAGGATTCTGTCCACCTGCACTAACGAACATCAAAAACACAGCAAAACTTCTACACATATCACACATGAACTAAGCTCCAACTCACAACTGTAATAGAAATCTTTGAGGCTCAACTCTTGCACCGGTATCATCCACCACAGAATTTAAAAAATCTTTTTTCTTCTGTTCTCATAACCACGCATTTATTGTGCTGCTGCAGCCTACGTTTACAATCAGGTCTCAGTTCTTACAGTCACGTCTGATGTGGCTCCTTGTAGTTCTCTCTTAAGTAGCAGTCATCTTAAACTAGCCAGTAGTGTCTCTCAAGCACAAATACATCTTAACAGATCAGAAAAAAACCACTTCCAGAGTTTTTCATACTTTTTACAACAAAAATGTTAAAATCTCAAAAGCCATGTTTTTAAGTATTACATCTTACAAATTAAAATCAGTGTTAAGCTAATAGTATCTCCAAAAAGTAAAAGGAAGTCTGAAAAAAGGGATAGACTTCCTGAAAAAAGCAGCATCAACTGCATCATCCTGCAACTCAGTTGTAGTACATTTTATAAAGAGAAGTTTAAGATTACTGCTGGGCTGTTCAGTTTCACACAGAAAAAAAACTTGTATGTTCAGTCTGAAATATGGCACCTATTTTTAAATTAAGAAGTACCTTTCTAAGCTGTGTCCTTTGCTGCATTTACGAGCTTTCTGTGTATAGAAATACATACAAGGCTTCCTTCTCTTTTTTTCTTCTTCAGATAATCTGTCTTTGAATAGTATACTCTTTAGCCACTCACTGCTCTTCTCCCATGCCAAGATCTCTCTGCATTTCACCATGCATTATAGTAGTTGTCTTCTTGTTGCATCTTAAAGCTTTTTGCAAGTATTTTGCCTTACTTTTTCTGCTTAAGGATTTGGAAAACACAATCATTTTATTCATGATTGTTCCTGTCCCAGTCTTGTCCTGTCATTGTTTCTTTAAACCAAATTCCTTCCTTCCTTCCTTTGAACCTCACTCACACACACAAGCTGCAAGCCTATCTGTGTTCTTTTCACATGCTCCCTGTGCTCTTCCTTCCTGTAAGTCTCAATTTCACTGCTGTGTTGGTAAATAATTCAGGCAGTGTCAAGTCTATGACTGGTTTAATTAGTTACTTTTTTCTGTCCAGGAAGTAGAATTTTCTGTGTGTGAACATCTTAATCCTTATTAGGGAATGAAGGAGTGAATGATGTCACCCAGGAAGCTAAGAGCTGATACCAATCAGTCCTGTGACCTCATTACAGACCCATTAAAACTGACACAGAATACAGAACATAGAAAGATTTTCTGTGTATTGCACATATTTTCTTCCTGGTTTTCCCCTTTTCCCCTCAAGTTAATTGTGTGCTATCTATAGATGGCTGAAACATTATCTCAAGAGCAGAGACTGATCTGGTTCAGTATGCAAAAACTGATCAATTAAAAGTAGAAAAAAATCCCACCGATTGTGAGCAGGTCTGGATGTTCTAATTTGAGAATTTTTGGAAGAAATAAAGCTAGTCTATACGTCTGTTTAGGCAATCTTACAGGTTAATTTAAGCACTATTTTGTTTGAATTTGATAGTCTTTTAAAAATAAACTTATTTCACTGTAAGAATCAGAAATACCAATTACTTTTTCCTGCTGAAGAGATGTTCTTTCTAAGTCGATATTTTGAAAGAGTTATACTGCACAATTTAGCTGCTTCATGAAGATTGTGTGTAAAAAAAACAAACAAACAAAAATGGAAGAAGTAGGAATGAAAAATCACAAGACTAATCAAGTATTCCTTGGGTAAAAATAACTCATATTGCTAGCAAACCCACAGAATTTAGAGAATAGAGAAATAATAAAATTGGGGGTAAAAATTGACACTTCTGCATTTTTAAGTACTAGTTTTCAAGTCCTGTTACTGACGTGTGTTAGGCTGTGCTCCCATGTGTTCAGAAAGAAAAAAAAGTCTATGTATTTTTGTTCGCTTCCTGAAATTTCACTGGAGAAGGTAATAACAATAACCATTTTTTATTTTATAGATCCAGACATCTGGACTGGCCATAAAAGTCAGAATTTCAATGTCTATTTTTGATTTTTAGATTTTGAATAAATTCCTACAAACAAAATCAAATACTGTGCAAATACAAATACCAGATTGGCAGGTGCCAGAACTAGCCAACTGTAATCAAACTCCCATATACAAAATGACTGACTCTGCGCTGATTAGATCACACCTAATGCATGTTTTGCATGCAAGAAACAAATACACCTTTCACTCTGAAGATGGGGATGGCTTCTGAAACAGAGCCCCTACATTAGTCATGCACTATAGCCAAGTGCCAGCACCATGGTTCACGTTTCCCTGCCCTCAGAAGCTCCCTCAGCCCTGAGCAGAGGGAGGAGACTCTGCTTGCCAGGAAGGCCAGAACGAGGGCATGACCCTGCCAGACTGTGGACACTCACTGCCCCGTCATGCAGATATGCCTCCTCTGCACCAGCAGGTTGGCAGCTTGGCCATTTCCATTAGGAATCTTAAGTCACTTCTATCAATTTCAGTAATAAATGCAATTAATTCTTCCCATTTTTCCTGATTCCTCATGCTGTTACATTTCATGTGCAATCCTCAGCTGCAGTTCCACTGCTATAGTCGTAGAGTTGAAAGTATATGTCACTGAAATTATGTGGGAAAGCAATCTGGTGAGTGTTCAATGATTTTCTTCATGACTCCAAAAGAGATCACATAGGCTACATCAAGCTGACATTGATTTACAAAAGACATACAAAATACCTGGGTTTTGTACTGTTAAGCAAGTAAGATTGCACAAAAGAAAACTACGCACAGGTTTCAACTAAACCAGCTTCTAATCCGGACTGGTCACAGTAATGACTGACTTTTTACTCTTAAATTTTGATCTTATGATTAGGCCTTGAAATTCTCCTAACGTACTTGTGATGCTTAAAGATTTAAGTGTATTTTGTAGATTTTTAGAACTTTTAGGATTATGTGAAGCTTCCTAGATTGTTCGCATATTAGAAGCCACTAGGCACATTTTTAAGGTACTATCTTGGACTTTCCCATGCCTTGCCAAGGACATGAGGTTCTGAAGAAGCCACCTGCAGATAACTTGAAGACGAAACACGACAAGAGGGCCAAGCCCCACGTGGGCCCTCTGAGGGGCAGAGCTGAAGACCACTGGGGGTGGGCTATCAGAAAACCCAGTGCCAGGGTTGGCTATAGATATCTGTATGTTAATTACTAATAAAACATAAAAAAAGGTGTAATCCCTTGTGGGGCACACATCCATGTACAGGATCCTGAAGGTGTGGAAGCTTCCAATTGAAGGTAACTCTATCTTTCTCCATTGGTTTTGTGCTGGGTGTCTATTTTCCAGAAAATTAGACACCACTTGGATGAGATGGTTGAATATCTACTTTTTTAATACTTCCAAAACCAGTTGTGTCTTGTGGTTGTTATGCAATCTATCTAATAAATATTTCTGACTCACATAATCAATCTGAAAATGGTTCCAAAATTTTTTTTTCAAGACGTGAGAAATTTCTGATCAACTGCTTCTGCCTTTTACAACACTAGCTCCAATGTAATCAAATTCTATTAAAGCTGAGCAAAATGTTGATCTATTTATATGGATTTTGAAGCCACAAATGCAAATTTATGAACCATTTTTTCAATATTATTCCAATTTTTAAAAAGATTTGCAGTGTATGAAACCTTGAGAAGCTCAGAATATTTCATTTTCTTATATTCAATATATATAGAATCATATATTCAATATTACATATATTTCTTCAAAGCTTCAATCAACTTCCTGCTTTAGAACATTTTTCAACTTAATTTGACAAAATACTCAAAACATTCTGCAATGTTTCTAAATTTTCAGGGAAGTAAAATGCTGATTGTTCTCATGGTACTAAGGGAAGCTAAAATTCAGTGTTAGCCAAGAGTTGGTTCCTTTAGGCATTTCTCTGTTTGTATCTTGAAAAAGTGAGGTCAGCTTCCAGTAACATCAAATCTAAGTTCTGCATTTCAATCTTGTAAGAAGGTTGAGATTTTCTTTAGCCTTATCATAAATATGTATCTCTAAGAAGGTGGATCTGAAACATCTATTTGCATTTATCAAGTCAGGTTTTCACACAGACATACAGAAAGTTATCAAAACTTAAGGTGCTCCATGTAGAAACTATTTTCGTGTATTGATTTTTAAAAGGTAGATGCCTCAAAGAGAATGGAGTATGCATTTCCTACTACAGCCAAACTGCACAGATGCTTTATGTAGGTATAACTATAAAGAAAGACAACATATGCACAGAACCAGTGGGAAGATCAGGTAACTTATTCTAACACAGAGAAGCAAAATTAAATCCCTGGCTTTGCTATGTTTTTTTCCATTCTCTACAAGTTCTGCTCTAACAGTTGTCAGGATACCAAAAATAATCACACAAAGAGGTGCCTAAAGGTTCAGAGAGTCTCTGAACTCTACATTTCAGAGAATACCTTATGTTCTCTGAGTGGCTGGAACAGACAAATTTAAGATGGAGTACTATCCATGTAGTAAACTAACATAGATATATAAGTTGCAAACAAAAGTTTCACTCAACATCTGGTACAGAGTCTCTACAAACCAACAGTAATATACACATCAGATTAATTAGTTAAATAATTATTAAATTAGTAAGGCAGACTATTTCAAAAGGATCAGCAGGGACTTCTTGAGTAGTTTCTTGCACTGTTTGCTAAAGAAGGCCTATATCACCAGAAGGAGATATTAAAGTACAACTTCAGATAACCATAAAATCATTTTTTCAAGTTTAATCTGATATATATATAGGAAGAACAATTTTTGGCTACAAAAATTCTCTCTGCCTTATTCTGATTATTATATAACATAAAGGCCCTCACATGGGAAAGACAGAGGCCTTTCTGCCACCTATGCCACTACCATTACCAAGTGATTTGAAGTTAATTGTGTAACCTGACCATAACATAAGTCTGTAAAGTGCCAGAAATGTTGATCTGCAGATTAAATAATCCACTCAAAATTCACTTGAAATCACATGGTGACCTCACATCACATAATTCTATGGAATGACAGAAATACTAAACTGAACAAGATTAATTATCTGTCAGACTGAACAAGAACGGGTAGGCATGTTTCACATCTCTTGGTTTACCTCAGAATATTTCGTCTGTATATATGCATACATACATTTTGCTGGTGCTTTGCAATTGTGTCTCCACAACTGAGAGGAAGTGAAAATTTTATAAAGGCTTTAGAAAATTACATAACAACAAAACCTTCATGGGAACATTGAGGGATGAGACTGGGAAAAATATATCAACTTCAGAAATATATATGAAGCTAAAGCATACTGATTAAACATTATTAAATATTTTACTTGGTGTCTTGCTTCAGTAGACACAGTAAAATGAGATCCTTTTTTCTTTAAACATTTTTTCTAATGACTGAATATAAAAATATTACCTTATAATGCTTCTGAAAGCTACATGTATTTAACACTGATACTATGAGCTTCTATCCTTAGACTACAAATCAATCAGCGAGACAAATTGTGCTCTGAGGAACAAGTATGTATCTCAATGGGAGCCATGAAAAGACAATGGAGATTTTTCATTTATCAAAAAGCATTTTTCTCAGATGTCACTGACTCATGGGCAAAGTCTCCACAAAAGTTCAACAGGTTTAAATTCATTTTTCCAATATAAAATTTAAGTATGCTGTCAGATAAGAGAGTAACAGGTTAAATGTGAAAATATATTTGCTGATTTCTCACTTGTTTATTACAGTACTTCAAATACTGGTTCTCCAAGGAAACAAGACTGATAATAAGAGATGTTTGTGGTTACAAATGCTGGGAGGAAAAAAAAAGGTTCTCTGAATGTATTCATTGTGAATAATATTATACAAAGACTGTTTACAGAACTCAACTTCCCAACTCCAAAGGCTGCAGACCTGTTATTAACCACCTAAAGCAAAGGAAAAGGAAAGAATCCTAGAGGTCAGTGACCTTGGGCAGGTAGGTAGTTTTTAAAGAAAGCTGAAATAAATACAGCCTTTGAGGGAGGAGGAAACTAACAGGTTTTTTATTAATGCAGAAAATATATTTTTGGACAAAATGTATGTCACACTATAGGCTTGCATTACTTAACAAACCATGAAATAGCTGTGCCACTAGCCTCAACTTCTACACGGTCTTTCTGTCAAACATGAACAGAATCACACAGATCTGACAGGTATGTAGAAAAGACAACAGTCCATGCTGGTGAGATACATCTCCTGCCAAAAGAAGGGAGCTTTGGATGGGGATTGAAGTAACTGAAGATCACTGAATTTGAGTATTACTGTTGTAAGAAAATGCCTCCTTTAAGAGAAAAAACTTGTTCGTTGAAAATCAATATATCAAAGGAAAAACTAGGGTGGAAGGAGTTCCAGAAAAGTTAATCTAAACACAATATTTCCCAAGTGTAATGGAAGTGGTATTTCCTGGGCCCCAGTATTTTGACTGTAAGGATACCCATAATTTGCTCTGTAAAGCTCCTGAACATGCTAAGTGATAACTAGATTTAAAATGAAATTAATATCGACTCCATTTCCTTACTACCCCATAAGCTTTGCTGATATATTTACAAAACTGGAATCCAACTTACTTAGTTCAAACAATTTTTGCAACTGAGAAACAACGCTAAATAGGCTATTTTTAAACCCATGGAAAGGCAGCAATGAATTTCCTTAGCATATCCTCCATTACTCAGTCTACATACTAAAGACTTTCTATTGTCCCTCCTATTGAGTTATTTGTAATTTATTTCTATATCACACTTTACATCTAGCTGATAGGAATGTTCCTTGTATCTATTTCAAACACAGCAATCTATATTGCATGTGAAACAGAAAGCGTTTACAAGTTTTTCCAGAACATTCTTATTGGGAATTTTTTCATACTAATACATGAAGAAAGCTGTAACTGTGGATTCAGAAAGAACATAGAACCTCTAGGTTTTTTAGCTTTGCATTTGATTATGTCTAATTTTCTAGACAAAAAGATAGCATCAGATAACAGAGAAGCAGATTTATAACTAAGTCCCCATGCTTAGCAAAAAAGAGAGAAAAAATGTATTTTGGAGTTTTCTTTCAAATCAAGCAACATCTTAAGAGGTGAAAAAGTCACTAATGTTAAAAAGCACTCACCACAACCCTTCTACGTAGCAGTAACATTAATAATTAATTAACAGCATTTCTAAACCAAACATACCTCAAAGACATTAGAGTCTTAACTCTTCAGAAGAACTGCTACCTCAGCTGCCTTTTTGTCTTCTGGTCTTGAATTTGTCATGCAGCCTAGGAAAAATAAATCTCAGCTTACTTTCAAACTGAAAGCATAAGGCTAGACTCAAGGAAAAAAAAAACCTTAATAGCATTGCAGTTAATTCTTCTGTAATCCTACCTCATTATCTTAAGCAAATAAATCTCTGGAAAGGATTGCCTTATTAAAAGCGAATTAAAAAACTGAATGTCATCTGTGCAGGGAGACATTCTCCTGAAGTGCAATCAGCAAGGGAGCTCATAAATAAGGCACTATATAAAAATGTTCCTATCAGGCAATCCTTAGCAGATTTTCAACAGATGTGTGTGCAACTATGATTTCACAAATTTCTAAAATAAAATGTGTCGACATCACTTATCACAAACTTGCAAGAGTCTGAAAAAATGTACTCATTTAGATTCTACAGAAAGAACAATATTATAAAGACATAAAATGTAGCAAGAACAGCTCCTGAGTTGTTGTACTTACCTTTTTTGCATGTCATCAAGTTTGATTTACTGAGAACTTAAAAAAAACCCAACCAAATTAATGTTACAATATTTGGATTTTATTTCTATATTCATGTAAAATTTAGGAGGTATAGCCCCATGGTGCATCTTAACACTTATTACACATTTTTAGAAGTCCGTGTGGAATGTATAAGCAGTGAAGTAGTGCATGCTGTAAAGAGAAATCAGAAACAAACTACTGCAGTCACTATCATTATTAGAACATCGTAAATTTTCTCAGAAAATGTTTGCCAGCTGTAAGCATTTATTGATATGTAAGTTAGAAATGGAAAACATGGGTTACCATGTACCAGCACAATCCAGTTATTTTAAAATAAAGTTATTCTAGAATAGAGTTTATTTGAAGAGTTATACAAGAATAACAAAAGTAAGTGAATTCAGTGCTGGAAGATTATTGTATCATATGAAATCTTAATGCAATGTGGAAAAACTAGTAATTCAAATGAAAGGAATAAGAAGTGGAAAAATGTCAAAACAGAAAAGAAAAACAATAGGAAAAATGTTCATCAGACCTTTGTTCATATCCATAAGACAGAAATATAGCAAGTCAGAAAGAAGTCAGGAAGCTAATTTCTGACAATGGCTGGTTGTAAGTTATTTACTGCATTCTTTCTCAAAAAAAAAAAGAAAAGTATATAATGACACACACAAGTTTGAACACATGAAAGCCAATGCATGCTACATAAGCTAAACCAAGCCATCTAACATTCATAGCAAGATTCAAGAAATGGCTTATATTACATTATCATGTAAGATTCTTTAAGAGTTAGGAGACTGTACTTCAGGTTCACAAAAATTAAAATCATCACACTGGTAATTTTAAGCCTAAGTCTTGATTTATTAATACTTAGAAGTCAAAGTGGTCTTGACTAGAGGGTTTTATGTTACTTATTCAAACGGTAATATAATGGACTGCAGTACAATTTTTCATATTGCTCCTTTGTATAATAATGTTTACACTTGCAACATTCAAGCTGAACAGATATCTCTCCATCCAAGGGCTATTTTCATCTGAGTGCTGCAACATTTTCGTGATACAGTGGAACTAACATGAAAGAGTGACAGTGCTAAAACTAACTCTTCCTTGAATGAGGTATTTTTAAACAGTACTTAGGTCAAAAGTGAGAACTAAAAAGATACTTTGTTTCTTCCTGAAATCTTTCTTTTCTCTTATTTAGTTACATTAAATAAGGAGAAGTCCTCAAACACATTTCATGGAGTAAGGGCACACAATTATAATTTGTTTGTAGTCTCTCACACAAATCGTTACACCTTTGTATTGCTAGATTAGGTGGAGTGCTTCATCAGACATTGATTTTATGTTTGCTGAGGCTTGAGAAAATACCCAGTTCTTTCAGTTTGCATTGTTTTTTATTTCTTAGAACAAACAGTATCCTAATGTCGTTCACAGAACAACTGGGGTTTTTAGAAGGTCCTTATCTGGATAGGAGTAATCCTAGATATGAGTATAGGCTGGGAGAGGAAGTCATTGAAAGCAGCCATGCAGAGAAGGACTGGGCAACCTGGTCTAGTGTGTGGCATCCCTCCCCATGGCAGGGGGTGGTGGAACTAGATGATCTTTATGGTCCCTTCCAACATGGGCCAATCTATGATTTTTAAGGAACAATATTAAAAAACCCCCAAACACCACCACCACCACCAAAAAATCAACAATTTCAATTTGCATTATAGAAATATTTCTTTCAGTAAAACTATTAATACTTTCTTTCACCCAAATGCACAGTGAGACATTGAGTACTTGAGAGCCCAAATAGTAATGTTTTCGGGATCTAACTTCCCTTATCACTTTACAGCTGATAATTTCAATTAAATTCTCATTACGAGATTGTGATTCCAGGAGAAATGTTAAAACATTTATAGGGTGAAAACTGTCTGGTTTTAAATTAGACTTTATTTCACTAATTTACTTGGCGATAACAGAACTAGAGAACACAGTTACAGAATAGAATAGTTCCATTTGGAAGGGACCTACAATGATCATCTGGTCTAACTGCCTGACCAATTCAGGGCTGACCGAAGGTTAAAGCACGTTATTAATGGCATTATCCAAACGCCTCTTAAACAGTGAGAGTTTGGGGCATCGATCACCTCTCCAGGAAGCCTGTTCCAGTGTTCAACCAACCTCTAGTAAATAAATGTTTCCTAATATCCAGTCTAAACCTCCCCTGATGCAGCTTTGAACCATTCCCATGTATCCTATCTGGAGGGCAAAGAGATCACCCCTCAGCCTCCTTTTCTCCAAAATAGACAGGCCCAAAGTCCTTAGCCACTTCTCATAAGAGAAGCTCTTTCAC
>VWZO01010231.1:1498-21607 GCA_013396975.1 Bucco capensis
GCTGATTTGCACATGAAAGTCACTTCCTTGCTTGTGCCCACGTGATCTGCCCAGATGCAGCCTTGCATGCCATGGGAGTGTGCTCCGTACCACGCTGGGAAGCACCGGTGGGATCCGAATCATGGGTCATCTATCATCACCACCTGCGGCTCTTAGAACACTTGCATCAATGCTATCTCCACGCAATCCTAAACATCCACTGGTCAGATTATGTGACTAATATGTCTGTTCTAGAACAAGCAGCAGTTTCAAGTATTGAGGCCATGCTGCTGAGAACGCAGCTGCGTTGGGCAGGTCACGTCTTCAGAATGAAGAACTACCACCTTCCTAAAATTATGCTTTATAGTGAACTTGCCATTGGCTGTCATAAGAGAGGAGCCCCAAAGAGGAGATACAAGGACTCCCTGAAACAACATCTCAGCCTTGGCCATATTGATCAACTTAACTGGTCTACTCTGGCCTTCAATCAGGAGGTCTGGAGACATACTACTTTTAATGCGCTGATGTTTTTGAGAAAGCATGCAGGATCAATCTTGAGGAGAAAAGACAACATAGAAAGAATTATATCTTGCAGAATATATCATCTAAGGAGTCCTTCTGCTGTGCCTTTTGCAATCAGTTTTGTCTATCTCATATTGGCCTTTTTAGCCACCAGTGCGCTTGTAAAAAACGTGGGTAGAGCCCTCCCTAAATCTTCATTCGCGAAGCCTAGCCATGATGATAACATATCCTGTTCTTAATATTTTATAGAAGTAAAGAATTTAAATCCTGTTAGGAAGAAGAAAATTTCTTAGGCAGTATGTAATCTATTAAAAACTTTTCAGCAGGTGGGAGAGAAAAGGGTGAAACTCAACAAGGGATTTTAGTAGGTTTCTTCTGTAGACCTTAATGGCACTAGAAATCGATTCTGCTGATGACAATTCCTGCCTTTCAGTTATGGCAGCTTGAAAACTTCTCTCAGTGCTAAAAAAAAAATCGGGCAGGGAGCTTTTGGAGATTAGCCCCTTTCATTTGGTAATTTTAAACATGCTTCACACTTAAGCATTTACATCACTTTAACATAAAGGAACCTTAGAATAGGAGTAAATTGCAGTCATCTTAAATTTGCCCTACTGTGACCTCCCTCATCCATATGCTGTAAGAGTGGTGGAAAGGGCTTTTGTGCACTGAAGGTCTTTTAAGTGGACCCTATCAGACCATTCAAGGAGTTGCTGCTTCTTAGGAACTTATAAAATATGGCTGTAAATAACATAAAGCTAAGATAAATCAGACCAAAGATTGATTTTGCTTTTGGTTGTTATAATCAAAACCAAATTTTTCAGTGGTAGGTGCAGAAAATAACACACACTGGATAATTACGAAGTCAGCTTCCTGGAAGGAAAATTTCTTCCTAATAGACAACTGCTGATTGTCTTATGTCATTTACCATATTTGCTAAAAGAAGCATAATGTTTATATAATTATATATATATATGATATTTTTCTGTATTTTGTATAACTGTGAATGTTTATACTTCCAAACAGTAGTCTCATTGTGTTTTAATTCCACTAAGTACCTGACTTCTGGTACGCTGTGGTACTAAGTGCTGTACATGGCACATACATGCACATAGGCACAAAGTGTATTTATTGTTTTAGTTTTAAAGAAAAGAAATGTATTTAAACATGGTCCTTTTTAATTGAGTTGGAGACTTTCTGATTTGTGCTGTCTCTATATTTAGATCCCTTCGATTTTTTTATATAGATTATTTAAAGATATTTACTGGATAAGGTCTGACCTTCATTGTCATAACCAACATCTGTTATTATGGAGCAATTTTTTTAAATGTCTATCTTATAGTAAAAAACAGGTATGATTTTAAATATAGAAGACAAAACTAAATTATGAATAAATAAGAAATTAAGATATGTAGTGTCCATAGGTCTATGCTTTTTTGGTATTGAATTCAATAAACGGTAGGAAAAGAGGTTAAGTTTCATATGCTTCATTATGTGGTTGCCTCTGATAGTGCACAATACGTATGCCGTTTAACACACAGTGGGCTCTTTTCGGTATCCTTTGCTTAATTTTGTGCATATGAGAACAGATGATCAAATCTCACATTTTAGAACTCAGGTCTGTCACTGTAAGTAGAGTTTCTTCTTTAGTGAAAACTAAGAAATAGGGAGCAAGAAAGTAGTTTTATGGTGGAAGCAAATGGCTGGAGGTCAAAATGTCCAGGTGGTGCTACTAGCTATTTTACATCAACTTTAAATTGAAGTTTCCCCTTTCTTTTAAAACAAAAACAAAAGTAATGTTTTAATTGAATGTTTTTCCTTTTTTTGGTAAGAATTGTAGTTGTATAGGGGTATTGCTTTCTTACTGTAAGTAGTTAGCAATGAGATAGACAACTTGAAGTCTACTGTACTCTTGTTTCTCATTTATCCCCCCCCCGCCCCCCAAAAAAAAATGGAAGGAGAATTTTGAGAGACAACCAAGCTCTGGCATTTTTAAATGTCTTCTGGTTAACCAGATACATACAGCACATACAAGAAAATAAAGCTGTATGACAAAAAAGTATCATCCTATAAGAAACAGCTAAGTAGTTTTAGTACCAATGTATGTGCAAGACATCAGTTTTAACTCTGAGAGCAAAATGTGAGAAGCAATGTCAATTTTTAGGTTAACACTAGAAATATGCTTCATCAATGGGCCTTTTCTTTAAGACTGTTCACCCTGGCGAGAGTTGTAGCAGAATGCTCAGTTAACATAAAATGTTTCTGCTTGACAACAAAGCAGGACTCCTAGAATGACAAAAGTAGCAAAGGATGCTGTGAAAACCAAAAGCTGGGAAGCGGTCCTCTGGGTCAGAGCTAAAGGTTACAGAACTCAGTGAGAGGCTTTGTGTCTCCATGCTGGGCACTGGAACTGGTAAGGGAAGAGGCCAGGAATTCACAGTAACAGCGCACTGTGTCTTTAAACACAGACTGATGCCCTAACTCGTCTTAATGGATTTGTCAAGAATTATTGGAAATCATTTTATTACATATATAAATCCTGTATCAGTCAGAACAGTAAAGATATACATTGTGTTTATCAGGGAAGTATTTACTGTAGTACTCATGTGCTGTGATGCTAAAGGACATGGGAGCAGATAAGTGAAAAACACATCTTGGAGTATTGTTTCCAGAAACCAGATTACATCTTATTGATCAGGCCAGTAATAGATTAAATTCTTTGTTTTTGTTTGGCAGGCCTATTATTTTAATTAAATTGCAAAGAGATATTTCTTTTATAAAATATTATTTAAATTATTGAAATAGTTGGCAAATTGAGATAGAATCATAGAATGGTTTGGGTTGAAAGGGACCTCTGGAGGTCATCTAGTCCAACCCCCATGCAGTGGGCAGGGACATCCCCATCTAGATCAGGTTGCCCAGAGCCCTGTCGAGCCTCACCTTGAATGCCTCCTGATCATTCTCTTGGCCCACCTCTGAACCTGCTCCATCAGGTCCATATCCTTTTTGTATTGAGGGCTCCAGAACTGGACACAGTATTCCGGATGAGGTCTCACCAGACCTCACTTTAGCAGAGTAAAGTGGCAGAATTATCTCTCTCAATCTGCTGATCACGTTTCTTTTGATGCAGCCCAGGATGCGATTAGCCTTGTGGGCTGCCAGCGTGCACTGTTTGCTCATGTCCAGCTTCTCATCCATCAGCACCCCAAGTCCTTTTCTGCAGGGCTGCTCTCTATCCTCTCATCCCCCAGCCTGTACTGATAGTGGGGATTGTTATGACTTAGGTGCAGGACCCTAATATTTACATCAGATAAAATTGCTACAAGATAGCAAGTAGGTAGGTCAAAATACTTGCGTTTTTCTGCAAAAGACCCAAGTCCCAGTCTCTGGCCCATTACCAGTGAAAAGTAAGTTTGAAAGTCATGTCTTGATGTCTCAATTAAAGTAGTATCACCACAACAAAGACTAGGTGTGTCCTTTGGGCTGGAGTACAGTGCAGAGAGGGAGGGATGGCGGCAGGGAAGGAGGCAAGCCTGTCAGGCCTTTTCCTGAAAACTGTTGTGCTACTGATCATAGCAAGTCTCTGGTGAAGACCTATCTAAAACTGGAATAGCAGAACTGAGGCACCATGCTGTGTAATGTACTGGTGAGGCTAGGTGTAGCAGGGTCTTGTGATTCTGCTGGCAGTGATCCTCAGAAAGCTGAGTGCTGGAGTATGTCATTGCTGTATAGCTGGGAAATGATAATATGGAGGCTCTACACTGGAGTCCTTAGCAAAGGGAGAGGAATACAAAGGAGGTACATCCACAAAAATGTGTGACAATTATTCAGGGTTTTTTTCTTGCTGATGTTCCCTGTTACAAGCAACAAATGAACACAGTTCATACAATGGGAGAGATCATGTAAAGGCTTCTGTGACAGAACAGCCCTTACTGAGATAGCAAAATCTTTGTAACAGAAACTTTTGGTTTTGTAATTTCTGTCACCCAGGAATGATCATTCCTCAGTGCTATTGCAAGAAAAATAATTATAATTACTCTGTTAATTTGATAAAATTTTCAATAAGCTAAGATACCCAGTTCCAATACACATTTTGAAGATGGCTGAATTCTGTAGATGAAACAAGAGAAGCAAATCAGTTCATCAATCTGTAGAGCTGAAATTTGGGATGAGACAATACATTAACTGTACTGTTCCTAGTTTCCCTTTATGCCCCAAGGTAAAAGTAAGCTGTTAAAGAAGAAAAAGTATGAATGTATCCAGAGTTTATGTTCTTGTTCAGTAGAATTAGTGTGATGGAAATTTACATCCAAATTCAAAGATAAGTACTGCACTTAATGCAGGCATAGACTTAATTTGATTAAGTTGATTGGTTAGAAATGAAGTTTTGGAAGAAAAGCAAAATGGGAGGTTTCATAAAATTGTATTTTTTGAGACCTGGTATTACACTTTCCAGCATTTTTAACTCAATGCAGATTTACAGCTGAATTCCAATTGGAAATTGGTATTGATTGATTATGTTGCTCATTTAACATTCCAGCATGCCGCAACAATAATGCAACAGACTGTGATAAAATAGGAGATGATCTAACAGGACATGACTGATGGGATGAGAGCAAAAAGCTGGGTCTGCTGGTAGTGCTGTTGCAGTAGTTCAGATTGGCATCTTATGCGCTTTGATTGTTCATTTCATTTTACTGTCATCCTACTGAGTTGAACATTTTAAAAGGCACAGTGTTTTTCCATCTGTAAGTCAGGAAAAGACAGATGGATATGGAAAAATTTCACCCACAGCACCTTGACTGAGTGCCATTGCCCACTTAGTGGTAGAGAAATCCCTTCTGGAAAATTAGAATGTCTTTAAATGTATTATATTGTGAAAGGCTCTTTAATATAGCAAATTACTGCTATTTGTAATTCTTTTTTTAATGAGTAGAAGTGAAACAAACTGTTTCTTATCAACAGAGCTGCTCTATTATAAACACCGTTTCTGTTACACTGAAGTTAATCCCCAGTTACAAGAAACTCATCCTTATTAAAGTAACATTAAGAGCTCCTTTTTATTGATCTGCTCCTTTCACTTAATGATAGGAACTTACTGATGTTTTAATAATAACCTTGCAAGCTTTATCTCATTTTACTTCAATGTGTGTTACAGAAAGATGCTATGGAAACTAACTTAGCATAAACATTTTGCAGATGTCTTTAAAGGTTAGGGAAAAAAAGATTTAGTTGCACTGCATGTTAACAAAGATGGCTGAAAAACTACAAGATAAAAGAGAGCCTCTAGTATGAACATCAAAGAATTGTTAATGACAAGAAATACCATTAGGGTTAGTATCCCTTTTGTTTCAGCCCCCTCACACCTGCAGTGTGTTGCAGATTCTGTCTTTGTTGGCACATCTGAATTACTTCCATTAGCATTTATAGAAAAGTGGCTGCAAAACAACAGAAATGTACTCCTAGTTTTCTCTGTTGCTCCAAAAAGTCGGATACTAGGTTCTCTGTGGGTTTCCTTCAAGGTACAGTATCTTATTGTAAAGGAGACTATAGACCCAGGATTCCGTTGATTGCAAATGAGCTAGGTTGAAAGGAGAGAGGAGCTTTTGTTATTGCTAGAGAACTAATATAAGCAACTACAAGAAGCACACATAAGAAGCTCAGACATTAGCAACAGCAAAATCAGAGCGTGAAATTCAGATTAGCCCTCCACAGGCTGTGAGAGGGAGGGGGTATTGGAAGACTTGGCATGGCTAAAGGTGTAACCTGTTTCATTTGGCCCCTGAAAATTTTTAACAGATGGTGGGACCAGCTGTCTTTTTCAGCCATTTAATAAACTCTTCAGTGGTAACAGTTTGGGAAGTGGGGGGTTTCAAGTTCTAGGCCAGAGGAAAAAACAAAGAAATCTGTCCCAATTGTCTTTGCCAAATAGTGAAGTCTGGAAACATTATGAAAAGTTAAAGTGAAAAATCTAATTGATGATACTGTCCTGATTACCCATTTGAACAGAAGATGAAAAAAAAAAACAACTGCTTGTGCCCAAGTGGACCAGTGCATGAAAAAAAATGCCTATTATGTTGTTATCTTTATCTGTCATTTTAATTTCAGCTCTTGCAAAGGAAGCACATAATGAGAAATTTTAAATGAGCTGGAGAATGAGAAACTGTCTTACTTTTTGAGACATGATACTATGTCAAAGTAACAGGCAGAGTGATCTCATATTAAAAACAAATCACAGAAAATGTCTTGAATATGATCAAGTTTTACATGGTCTACCCAGGTGAATACAGCAATTAATGAACTTACCCTGATTTGCTAAACATGGTATTATAAAATTAGAACAAACTGCTACTTTACAAACATACAATGTTCAGGCTCTAATAAAAACCTTAGTCATATCTGGGATTTTGTTTATTATGAGAGTTTACAAAAAATACACTGAGAGTCTATTTCTTCAGTTAAATTAATTTTTTTAAATTAACATTTCCAACATAACACTTAAATGGCAACTCTCAATTTTATGAGATGTTTTATTTAAAAAGCATGTCTAGTGTCTTTGAACAGAACAGTTCTTTTTGCACATTTACATGCTACCCAGCTGAGCAGCCAACCCTTCCATTTGACAAGGGCTTTGTTCTGCCTACAGGCCTATTATAAACCCCAGATTGTTTGCCCTTAATAAATTTCAGCAATAAGACAGAAACCTCTTTCAAGTTAAGAGAAATAAAACATATTGCCTACATAGCAAACCATATGAAGTTTAATAATGACAATAGAAACATATCTAGTAAATCTCATTTGCTTTGCTCCCAGATCACAGTGGTTAAGATAGCACAGAAAGGTTAGCATATTTCCATGCACTGAACAAAAGATAAAAGAAAACAACAGTGGAACAAAACAACTGTGGCTACAGAATTTTTTCTTCACAATATAAAATCATACTGTATCCTCGGTAAAGAGACTAGTGAAAGCTAAACTAGAAAAAATGTGAACACGATTAAATGTAGAGCAGAAAAATTGTTTTAACTGAGACAAAACATGTTTTTGTATTAGTGAGAGGAAGGAAAAAAGAGTACAAATTATCCAGATTGAAGAATTCATACTATTCTCCAGTGTGTTGGTGTGTGTCTGCTTGTGTGTGCCTTTCAGGACCTCCACTGAATAACAAAGCCCTACCAATTTTGCTTTTATAGCAGCTAATGGACATTCTTCTGTGGCTCAAGTGTTGGTTGGGAACTTGTGATCTTAAGCAAAATTGCTAAGCCCGGTTTCTGAGGCCCCATTTGTAACATTCAGCTCTGTTGTTTGCTAGAGGTTGTTACAAACAGCTACCTTTTTGGAACAGAGATCTGCATATTTTTTCACTTAAGCTGGAAATTTCCAATGAATTTTAGAGTCTCTCTGAAAATCATGAAAAAAATAGGAGGTAAAGTGAAAAAGTCACAACACTCTGGACTCCATGTGCAACAGTAACATAAAAGAAGGTGAGCATACCTGTAATTAAGCTACCAGGTATAAGTAATTTGAAAGGGGTTTCTCTATTAGAAACTTGTTGGTAACTCAATGCAGTGTTTTCAGAAAGAAATTCCATTCACTGTTTCGTTTATAGTTTACTTTTTTTATTTTTTTAATTTGCAGATGGAAGTTCTGAGGATAGAAGTATTTCTTTGCTTTGATAGTAAAAGTACACTTAGTAGTTGGAAATGTTGCTGACAAGCTAAAAGTACAGTGATATAAGCTTTTAAAGGAAATGTAGTGTTTATGACAGGTATTGATTTGACTGGGTTAAAGGCTACTTTTCTTTCTTTTAAGGTATTTTTGAGTTATGAATGGTACTCTGAGGACTATTAGGTGTTTTCTTGGGAATGTTCAGTATTTCACATGCCCGTAACTTGTCTTCTGCTCAGCCACAACATGCAAGAAACATCACTTTCATCCTCTCACAGGAAGGAGGAACTGAAGATAAAGGTGGTCATGGTTTTTCTCTCTTCTTTTGTGTCAAAAAGAATTAGAGGTGGATTCTTCACTATCTCTGCCACAGTACAGTGACAAGATGCCAGCTTCACTGCTTCTTCCAACTGCTGCACAGAACCAAACAGAGCACATAATTTGTTATTTCTGAGAGGGCAAAGCCTTCCTGTTTTACCCTGTGGGTTACTACAGTGCTAATGTCTGTTGTAACCAACTTTTGGGTGGCATTTGGAAGAAGAATTTTAAAGGACGGACATGAAGAGAGAAGTATGAAAGCATTAATGATCTGTGATGAAGGGGAAAAATTAATGGACTTGGGGACAATAAAGTAGAAAAAAGTATGATGAGGGAGACTTAAAAGAGTGTAAGCTGCTTGAGAGAGAAAAAAAAGACATGAACCATTAGTTTCATGGTAGAGGCAACCTTTAGAAAATTGTGAAGGTTTTCTTCATCATGTACTATAGTAAAGCATTAAATCATCTTACAGAGTGTCTTAAGACACTGTGGTAGAAAACAACTTTGAGACACTTTGGAAGTTTCTCAGGAAGGCAAGTGGTGTAGTTACTGTGACTCCAAGTAAGTTTAGAGTACAAAATTTCTAGTGATTGGAATTCCAAAACCACAGAAAAATAAAATGTGTGAGGTATAAAATTCCAAGCTTTTCTATGATATCAATTGCCATGATCTTCTTGAGTTCTGTTTCTCTTTTCAAAAAATCACAAAACATTTTCACTTTTTGATGGTTCAGAGTAAAACTGTTTTGCAGTACTGCAAGGAGAATCATGGTTATAAACCATTAAAACCACTATCTTTCATAAAGCTACTATAAGCTTTGGAAAGAATCTTTCTTGGCATAAGTTTACAGAAAATACCAGCACGGGGTGGGGAGAGATTATTAATTTTCAAAAATAATAGTTGTTCAGTATGATAGAAATTTAGTAGCTGGAACTCCAGAAAGATAGCCTAGTGGGTAGGTGATAAAAATCATAGGTAGGTGATAAATATTTATTAGCAAACACTTCTCCAAACAAACCTCCATAAACATGTTATTAGATTGCTTGATGTAAATAGTTTTGCTGGGATTTTTTGAGACAAATTGCACAGAGGTGGATATCTCTGGGTACCTCTAATGCACATTTGTTTTAACCTTCAAATTAAGCTGATCAAGTGACAAAAATACCAAAAGATCAAAAATACATCACTTTGATTTTTCCAATTCAATCCTGTAAAAAAAACAAGCTTCACTCAAATATCTAAATATAGATGTTGTTATTTTCTCCATACATAAGTCTCAGACGTTTACAGCCCATTTACAATTAAATATGTAATATGTCTGCTCATCCGGCCTAAATCTGGATACTTTTGTCACAAATACACTGATTTTGGTTTTGATAAAATAATAAATCAGTAGCTGGAAAATCATGTTTAACAGTAGCTCACATACACTCTGAGAGGCTACCATAGCTCAGCTGTTCTGCAACCAGTGGTAGGTGCTGGAGACAACTGCATGCCATAGATCTACATTCACAATACTGGATCATACACAGTAGTAGAGGGATTCACTGGAAAAGATTAGTGGGACACTGACTAAGGTGAGGAGAAAAGTGGCATAGAGAGAAAAAAAAGGTCTACTTGAGGTGGAGGAAAATGGGCTCTTCTGACTGCTCCCATGTGTGAGATCAAGGCAATACAGATGGTAGTGTTACTGAATTCCCAAAGTTGAGTCAGTAGCAAAGCTTGCAGGCCTTTCTGCAAGAAAGGTTGTCATCACTGGTTGTTTAGATGATTGGCAAGTGAAACTAGAGCCTTGGACAAAATCCTCTAGGGAAGAGTTTGCTAAAGCAAAGAAAGGATGGGCTGTAAAAATTAGCAAGTATCTGGTTATTTCTGCTCAATATGTTTAGTGTTTGAGTTATTTGACTCACATATTTGACTGTTCGGTACAGCTCCCTAATACATATTTTGTCTTTGTAAAGCAAAGGTGTTAGGCTCTGGTTTTTTACTTGTCATATGCTTTAATAACTGTTCACCAGGAAGAGTAGAAATATCTATTGTGGGCATGTTGGCTTATTGCTCTGCATATTTGCCTCCTAACTGCCTCCACACAGTCTCATTACTGCCTTTCTGCATGCCCAAGGTTATCTGGACTTTACTCCTTAGCTATCTTTCCCACAGAAAGATCAATTTCTGTTTGTAATTCAGAGTCACTGAGAGAGTGTACAAGTGTCAGAAGAGACTGATACGAAATCAGGGCAGGGAGAGATTTAAAAAAGAGTTTGGATTTTTTTAAGGAGAATGAAGTGGAACATTGTACCGTATGGTCCTAAATTATGTGCCTCTCTTCAGTAGGGCTGTTCAGTCCAACTCCCTGCTCTTCAGTGGTGTTAATATGTGGCACAGGACAGGATGTGGTCTCCTTGTGTTTCCTTTCCTAAGAATGGAATAACAACATACTACTTCTTTATAGAGGAATTGCAAAGATAAATGCTTTAAAGACAATGTGCTCATATTGGCTAAAGCTCTTCCCAATACACTCACTACACAGTTCAACCTTCTTACTCAAGGCTGTCCCAAGATTTTTTTTTTATCTAATTGCCATAATTTCCCTGCACACCTGTTACTCAGAAAAATATCCTGAATATGTCCCATGCATTTGGATGATATTCTCCATCCTTACATACCCTGTCACTGGTAAACTTAGCAAATTTACAAAAAGAAGAAAGATGAACTCTGAAAAGTAATTGTAGTATTGGCTGGTGGCAGAAGAGAACAGGGAAGTGGAGACAAAGTTTCCACCCCTTATCTAGGTTGAATATATATATGGGCTAAGTGTCAGAAGAGGCTGTATATGCCTATGCAGGTGATGTCTGAGAGAAATGTTATTTTAGCTAAAGAAAGAACAACCCACAGAGATGTAAACAGCTTCAATCAATCACTCAGAGCAGAGTGAACTGCTCCATTCATCTTGGTATTCTCATCACCAGTGACCCCATCAATGGCACATGTGAGTCCATACTGATTCTTAGCTTCTCTGGCCAGTCTTGGCACTAATGTGGTACCTGCTCAGAGGCTACCTTTTCAGCCTCTTCACCTAGAAGGTTAGCCTTTTACTTCTGACCCCTCCCAAAATGCTGGCTTGCACAGGAAAAGGAGATCAGACATACCACCCTGTAACACACACAAATAGTAGCTCAGATCCTGCTCAATCAAGGGACTTCAGGAATGTCAGCAGAGATAAAGTTCTGTTGTAACATAATGTGAAAGTCCTGGTCTCCATGCTACTCCCTTCCACTTCTAGACATCTGACCTATAGTGTTTGTTCAGAGTCTGTGTAGCTATATTTCCTCTTTCCTACATCCCTCCTCTGCTGCTTTCCATGTGTTGATGCTTTACTTTGTGAGCACTGCATGTAGTGTGTAAATGATAGTGGAACAGTGTATACCAAAGGAAAGAACAAAACTGACTAGACCGTGCTATTAGTAAGTATGTACAAGAAAATACTGATCAGCTGGAGCTTCTCTGACTGGTAGAGCAACAGTAAACAGAGGAAGTGCTCAGTTTTATAGATAGTGTGATCAAAATCCATGTGAGGGCTATAAAACAGACAGCAGCAACTGAATTGATGACCAATGAGGCATGTGGTATCTAAATTAACAGAGAGCGTAGGATCTTCCAGGAGGAGGTCATCAGGGTATTGGAAAGCTGAGGCAGAAAGTTCCCTTTCTCCTTCCCCATATTAAATTCCTGACATAAGGGAATGCTATAGTAATATGGAAAGCTGGATAAAACTGGAAATGTAATAATGCTTTCTCTTGAGGCTTTGCTGTAGAGTTTAATGATAAGCTTATGCACATTGCCACAACTATCTCTAGCCTCACTGTGCATGTTTCTAGAACTTGATTTAAGAGGGATTTTGATTACTTGGTTCTCTTATAAACACTGTTTTACTTCTTGAATGCAAATGATCTTATCCTTAGTTTACAACTGAGTAAATGAGTAAAGGCAGGAGAAATTCATAAATCAACTGGTAACTATATCTCATTAAAGAGACTCACAGGCACTGTACAGCAGCTTCTTTCTAAATCACTCCATGTGCCAAGTACACTTAGCATGTGTGGTGGCCAGAGTGAAAAAAGTAGCAAATCATGAGCCCAGTTCAGTTTTTATGGGCTTCTATTCCACTGACTTCTGTCAGAATTCTGACAGAAAAATATTATTTTTCAACCCTATACCCTAGTGCATCAATAAGGATGACAGCATTTTATAAAATTAGTTTGATGACACTGAAAAAATTGCATGACTTTGCACTTGTTTTTTCTCCAGACTTTCTTATTTTAAGATGAAAAGTTTGGAAAATGGTTCTTTGTGGTTTAGTATGACCTCTTAAGAAGCAGTCAGTGGTTGTCAATCATAGATTTCTCCTGAATTCACTTACTTGGGTTTAAAAGTGGCTCATGTGATAGAGCTGAATCTTCTGGACATTGGAGTCCCAGCACTGCAGCATCATAGTCTCCCTCTCATTCCCTAGCATAAGGAATAGGAATAGGTAGTCTAGACAATTCTGTTTTATTGCATTATTTGTCCTTCACCATGGACTGGTCTCTTTCATATGCAGTATGTGATTCTCTCAGCTCAATTCTAGTAGAATTTGGGAGCTTCCTGCATGTAGGAGGAAAAGTAGAGATGTGAGATTTACTAAGGGAAAGAAGCCAAAAGTGGACCTGGATGAAGGTAATTTCTTTTTTCCCTCCATTTCAGAGGTTCCATAAAAAGTGAGAAAAATTGCACTGTTCATTAGGCTGGAGGAGGAGTCATGACCATGCTAACATCCTTGTCTTTTAGGAGAATAGCCTTTCTTCTCTTCTTGTCCAGGGTTCTCAAACAGCTGTTCAAGCTGTTTGCCCCAGAGCAATAGGGTCTGACTGAAGAATGAAGTGAAATGTGATTTACTCCCAGATTAGGATTGTTTGCTCTGGTTTGGCATGGCCAGCTAGCCAGCAGGAGGTACATGCCTAGACCACTGCTCCTGAGGTTTGAGGTGAGCTGGAGTAATGTGTTTAAGTGTTCAGTGAGGAACAGTCTAGTAATCTATGTGCAGGACTGAGGCAAGAAGCTCATTTTTCCCAGCCTGGAGCAATTGTGTGTATGGCCATGGTTGTTCCCTTTGTAAAGAAGAAGGAAGCTGACTGTACTACATAACAGTGTGGTGAAAATGACTTCACATTTCTATAGCTTGTGAGGATGGAAGGCATAATTCATGCATTGTATGCATTTGAAATAATATTATTGATGGTATTTTTGTTTTCAGAATTGGAGGGGGCAAATTTATATTTTAATAATTCACATAATTTATGCATTTACCTATTTAAATATTATTCTGCATCACTTAAGGCATCAAGGTATGAAGTGACACAGAAACATACCATGCACTGCCTTCCTGAATAGACTTTTTTTATCAGTCTACACAGGCAGTGTTTTTAAGTCTTTATGTTCAGTTAAGGAGAAATAAGTCTTTTCAAAATTGTAATTGAAGTTTTCCCCAGTCTTTCTTGGGATACTGGGCCTGTGGTGGCAGCCAAGAAGAGTGGCATTTTTTAAGAAAATCCCCTCAATTTATAAATCTGCCTTTTGTAAGTCTGTTTCAAAAACTCTCACCATGCTGGAGGGCACTTACCTATGTCATAGTTGACTGATAGGCACAAAAAGCATTGGCTGCCTTTCACTGATACATATGTATTACTGGAACAAGCTTCCTTAAAAGCATTATACATAGAGGGTCTGTAGAGAGGGTCTTCAGGATTATTCCCTTGGTGTGATACAGTATTTCATAGCCAACACATCTTCATTGCCATAGTCATGTTCCATATGTGTGTCCCTGTTTAGACTCTCAAAACTGGGCTTTTTCCTCATCTCTATTTTTTTCTTCCTCCCAGCTAAAGTGGAGTCGTTCAACACTTTGTATAGATTACTTGCATTTTGTATGAAAGATTTTGGATTTTTTTATAAACTCTTGCTCAGTAGTCCCTGAGCAAAGGGTTATTTAAAAAGTAATTCTTGACATATTGAAAAATATTGCCATTAGAAAATACTTAATCTTTTCTGCACCAAAATTTTCTGAAATTATGACACAAATTCATTCAGTAACAAACAAGTGTATTTTTATGGTGTTGGATTAATCCATTCAGCCATATTGATTGCTGTGTGGCAGCCATATGATCATCCAATACTTATGTGTGGGTTGAACAATGATCTCTCTTGCTAAACTCTGTGATGTTTCCAGTTTTAACATAGTATAGACACAGACAGCTGTTTAATTTGTCAATAAATATACTAAGTAACTAAAATTAATTACCATGAGACCCAGGTTTTAGATAATATGCTCTCTGTAGTTAAAAGGAGGCAATTAACAGTTTAATTACCTTTTCGTTCCATACTGAAGAATGACAGTGCAAGAAAAGACCAGCTATATGTATCTGTACTCAGAAAATAAAAGGTTTCCATACAGTCTTCCTCAAACAAATGTATTCCACAAAAAATACATGGGCCTTTTTTTACCTAGTCGTTCCCCAAATAAGAGGACAAGCAGGGTCCACACAACAGATCCTTTTCAGCTGCTCACCAGAGTCTTGGCTTGCTTTCCATTTTATATAAATCCATTCCTAGCCATTAGAATGGTGAAGAAAATGCAGCTGTGTATACCAGAGGCAGAAAGGTGTTTCCAGAGAGTTTGAAATTATCATTTTGAACTGAAAGGTGTCCCACGCATTCCAAGTGGAGCCAAGAATAGCACTTTCAATATTGATATAGTTAAGAGGCTGACTCCTTTTTAAAATATGGAAGCAAGGGGAGGAAGTATATACAAAAATGTTCACTGCTGTTCTCTAAGGCAAGAGGAGGAGTCACAAAGGGCCAGCCAAGGAAGGAGTGGATGATGAAAACATTAGGATATTTAAACCTTTAACAACAGGCAGTAAAACTGTAGTAAGGCATAAAATTTGTTCTATTTTTCTTAAAGCACAGATCAGCTTCCAGAATTTTGGGACATCCTCTGTTGATCTTTGTGAAATCCACATATAGACTGGAAAGTGTTGAGGCAAGCCTTTAAATCCTAATTATGCTTTTGCGTGTGCTGATCTACTGATGTTCAAATTAAAGTATCTTAAAACTTAGGAGACATAATTGTGTTAAAACTATTTGTTGGTAATCTGAAGCTAATAAACCATATACAGTAGCATGTTAAAAATATGAACTGGTGACTCCTGCTATTATGTCAGGCATGTTGCCTGAGGTGAAAATGTGAATATGCTGAAGTAAATACTAACAATATTAATGGCAGCTAACTCAGAATTGTTGGCAGTGTATCCACCCATGCTTGGAGCCATACACATAGGTTAATCTACCTTCTGGTGAAGCTTCTTGCTCTTATGGATGCATGTTTTTTTCAGGAAGGCTTTAAAGCAGACTAGTTAGGCTTTAAACCAGACAGAATCAGGGATGTTGTTGAAGACACTGCTTTTTGGAGCAAGCTTATTTAAAGCCTGTTCAGGTTTAAAGCCTACCACACTCTCATGGAGACTTGACTTGGAGGCTTGGCCAAATATTAACGCAGCTGTTCACTTAAAAATATTCTTGTTTCTTATTCTTTGTGAAAATTGCTAAAGAACAGTATTTTGTTTAAAGCAGCCCCAGCTTCCGAAGCTGGGGCAGGCAGGTGACCAGAACCCATCCAGGCCCTCAGGGTTATTCATATCATTCATGGATGTGATGGAAGAGCTGAGGGACTGGGAGTTTCACGGCAAGGGACCACAAAGGTCTTGTGAGGGACTGGGAGTGTCAATGAGAGGACCTGGGTGGGGAGTTCATGGAAGGCTGTGGCAGTGTGAGCTGTAATTGGGATACACTCTGGGGTAGGCTCCAGATGGGGTCTTTGGGGCCCAGGAGGCAGAGGCATAGCAGAGACATGGAGTGGACCACTGGCACCCAATCAACTGTTTTTACCAAGTATTTTTTATTCTGCTACCTGCATTCAAACCAGGGTCCAAAAAGCCCTGCATGGTGGGACAGTCACTCTAGCATACCTGAATTTGAAAAATCCTAATTTTGAAGACACTTATCTATGAAAATGGTGATGGTGACACAGGTTTTACATCCACTAGCTTTATTAAACCACCAGTTACCATCCGGAAGCCCAGTGCAGCCTGAGCCCCTCTGGCCCCTTGGCTGGTTTCCGTGGTGGAGGGAGAGGTCGCGATCATCGGGCAGGGGCTCCGGAGGTAGTGGGGCTGGAGGAGCTGCCCCCTCCTCCTCCCCAGCCCCGGTGCCTCATTGCTATGGCTGGAGCAATCCAGACTCCAGCTCTTCCTGCATCCAGGCCGTCGGGCCCAAGGGCCACTCCGGCCCCTGCAATCCCGCTGGTAGGGACCGTTTCCCTTCATCCGCGGACCACAGCGTGGCTACAGCGGGGAGTTTTTCCCCGGGATGAGCTTGTCCGCGTCGCAATCGGAGCATGCCCTGACCCCGGCCCCGGCCACGCCACCGGGAGCTCCTCCGGGCCGGGCGCTGTGCTTCTCCTCATTGTGGGCCTCACTTTGCTTCACACTAGAATGGAGCCGCAGCCCATTTTTCAGGGAAATGGTGCTTTGAGTAACTGCATTGACATTTGGCCTTGATACCTGTATCTCCTGATAACTGAAACAAATTTCTAAAATAAATATTGTACTTTGATCTTCCAGCCCTGCATTTTTAATGACAGCTCTGAACATCACTTCATTAAGAATACATTTCAGGAGACTGAAACACTCAAAGTTTGAACACTAATTATTTGTACAGAAAATTAGGACTGCAAGGTTTTGTTATTCAGCCCATAGATTTCTTCTAGAAATAAGAAATTATTCTCGATTCTTAAGCAGTGTGCTTTCTTGGATGCAGATCTATGGCATTTGTGGTGTGGCATCTGTATAGAAACTTACCCAATTTTCCACCAACTCTTTTGTAATGTGACAAATCATTCTGGTTCATCGAGATATCTGGAGAAATAATGCACCCTCAAGGTTTGGGGGAACCCTGGGTTGTTCAGTGTCTCCTGAACATTATTCCTATCTACTCTTATTTCATTTATAAATATTGTTCAGATTATTGTCCTGGCAATTATTAGATAAAACGAATTAACAAAAATGGAGGTTGGAATTAAATCGGGCACCTCGTAGGAATCTGAGATTGGCATAAGTTTGGGGATGAAGAAGTTCAGGGACGACAGAAGTGCGAGCACCGCCGCTTCGCTTGTCCCGCGTGTTATTGCTCCCACGGCGAGCACAGGTGCAGGTCGAGGTCCCCACCGCCAGACTCTCTCCTCGGCCCCGGTTGTCCCCGCTGCAGCTCAGACGCTAGAAGGTGAGTGTGCTTCTGCCCCAGCGCTGTCAGTGAGACAGAGGCACACCACAGCTGGGGGCGGGTGTGGGGTGTGCGGGGTGTGCGTGCTCTTCGGCTGTGCTGCCAGCCGGGGTTCGCCGCCGTTCCTTGTCGCCCAGCATGTCCCGTGTGCATGCGGAGCAGCCCCGCTGGATCGCGCACGGTGGGGGTGTTTATGTGCGGTGGGTGGAGGTTCTGGGTCCCGCAGGCAGATAGGGAACCCGCGCCTACCCTCGCAGGCAGGTAGGGAGCTCCGCCGCCCGCAGCCTTGCGACCCGGCGGGGGCTGCTGCCGGGCCGCGGACAATGCGGCAGCGAAGAGCCCTGCCTCGATGGGTCAGTGCCTGGTTGAAGTGCTGGGTGGGGGGCGGGCATCTGCTCGTTACCGACCTGGCAAAGCGGTTACCTGGTACAGGGGAAGAGCTTGAAGTGGCTGCTACGTAGGGGATCAGTGTTACACGGGGTCGAGCTTTTACTTCTCCCCGGGACTCAATATGTAGCCGTGGGACAGGACTTGGCACTTTAGTCCCTTCAAAGAAGCCGATCTAATGTAAGTCCTACAACTCTTGAAAGTCTTTGAGCGGACAGTGATTGTTTCCACAGGAAAGCCAGATAAAGATCTCTCTGTGCTGGCGTTTAAAGAGAGTGGGCGGTGTGAATACAATTGAACCCAGCGACTGCGGGGAGGATCAAGTTACCTGGGCAAACAGCTCCGGCGGACCAGAGCCAGCCGGCATCTGCCCGAAAGGGCAGCCCCTAGCCCCCTCAAGACAGAGCTGAACGCCCTTGTTTGGTACCTGGCCAAACAGGCCGGCTTACACGTTTGCGCTGGTCCCGGAGCAGATGTGTAAGCGGCGAGGACAAGAGTGCAGTGCTGAGCGGGCCTGCGGAGGGGCTCGAGGGTCTGTCTGCCGTTTGCTGCGTGGCGCGGTGCGAGGGGTCCCGCCAGCTCCGCGGACCACCAAGCGCAGCAGCAGGCGGTGGCGTTAAGCTGTGATCCAGATGTGCCTGGTAGTGGTTATCTGGGAAATGGCCTCGCACACGATCTAAAAAAAGCGGGTTGTATTCTTCATATCCTTCCCCCCCCCATATATCTATATCTACACAGGCCAGAACGTGAGGAGTGAGGGAGCAGAGCCGTCGAGCTTGGATTTGTGACAGGAGGTGGGTGAGAGGTTAGAGGCAGAGACCCCGTAATAGCGTTGGTAGTCCCGAGGAGCCCCCCTGAGCCGCCCTCAGCCTCGGCCCAGGCCAGGCCGGCTCAACAGAACCGCCGGGCACACAGCCCGCCTGCAGAAACACCATCAAGTGAGAATCCTGTCTTCGTTTAAATAAATCACGTCTTCTCCAGCTGCCTCTCGCTAGGGGAAGAGGAAACTTTTCCGCTCGGTTTCTCGACTGGGTGGTTTGTCGGTGTGTCTCTCTGCGGGAGTGCTTGCTGCCGGTGGCATCCCGCGAGCCGGGCTGGGCGCGCTGGCCTGGCTGCGAGCCAGGCGGGGCTCCGGATAACGCAGGATTAGCGCCGGTGGAGCCAGGCGAAACCAGACCTAGCTACCAAAGGAGAAAATGTGCGGTTGTCTGTGGAGTCATACCGAGGGCATAGCCCTCAGCCTCGGGGGAAGGGCGGGCGGAAGGAGGGAGTGGGGAGGAACCACCGACAATTACTCCAGGGAAGTTTCACGAGAGAGATCGACCAGCCTCGATCAGGTGAACTCGCTGTGCTCCTGTTACTTTTAGGCATTAAACACTATCACTGGAATCCGGAGGCAGATTTCTCGGGCGATAACAAAGACACATTGTCACTTGAGGGCTCTGCCACAAATCCTTCATTGCGGGTGGGGGGACGAAAAGAGAGAGAGAGGGTGGGATCCAGTGTCTTGCACATCCAATGCGAGGGTCTCCAGGCGGTAAGGGGTCCTTTGATCAAGAAAATCCAATTATTTGTGTATATACATTTCCCACATAGTGATTACTTCATTAATTGTCCCGCCTTTATCTCCTCCCTTCCCATCCCCCCTAATAATCAGTTCTTTTATCCAGACCAACAAACACACCATAGGAGCTTTGTGGATTCAAAGGATTTGCTTTCGCTTCTGAAAGAGCCGCTATTCTTTGATGATTGGGTAGCGGCAAACTTCAAAGCCATAAATCTTCCCTCTGACTGGCTGGCGGCTCAGCAAAGTCCTTATCAAATTCTTGGAGGTGATCCTGGTGCAGTCAGACAGTCCGCGGA
>VWZO01010231.1:21628-38880 GCA_013396975.1 Bucco capensis
GAAGAGATCAGAGGAAAGGAGAGGGGGAGAGAGAGGGAAAGAGAGAAGGAAACTGGGCAGCTCCTCGTCTTCCCCTCTGCGTCCCCATGCCTCGGCGGTGCCCCGACGCCTTCCCCTCGCCCCAGGCGCAGTAGCCATGGCCGCAGTAGCAGTCCTCCGGAACGACTCCCTGCAGGCTTTCCTTCAGGTCAGTACCCGCGGCGAGGGGCCGGCACGGCTCGCAAGGCACCGCATCCCGCGATTGTGACCCACTTTGCGCTGCGGCAGCCGGCGCCTGCCTCTTTTCGAGGCTTCACCCCGCAGGTGGCCCGGGACAGGTAGGCAGGTACTCCGGCGGAGGTGAGGAGCTGAGCGCGGGCTTCTCAGGCCCGCAACTGCCCATTTCTGCCAGCAGCCCGGCGGTAACCCCAGACAGCGTCCCAGGGCTGGAGTGGAGGGGGCGGAGAGGGGGTCACACAGGACTGGGGCTGCTGCCGCGGCCGCTTCCCACGGCACCTCCGGGCCAGGAGATGCAGCGGTGCCGGTGGCACCGGTCGCAGGAAGGACCAGTCTCAGGGCGGGGCGGGGGGAGCATGCCCGCCCTGCCCGCTTGGCGCATGCTGTTTTGGGAAAGTTTTCCAGCCGTGCGGGGGGCGGCGGGGCCCTTCCGGCAGGGCAGGCAGACAGCGACGGGCGGCGAGTAACGCGCTCTCCTCCCTCCTTTCCCGCTCCCGCGCAGGACCGCACCCCCAGCGCCTCCCCAGACTTGGCCAAGCACTCGCCCCTCGCTCTTCTGGCCGCCACCTGTAGCCGAATTGGACAGCCCGGCGCAGCGCCCTCGGATTTCCTGCAGGTCTCCTACGACCCGACGCTGGGATCCCCCTCCAGGATCTTCCACCCGTGGAGCGGCGAGATGCCGGCGCACTCCCCAGGGGGACTGCCGCCGCCGCACCCCAGCCTAGGGCTGACCCCTCAGAAGAACCATCTGCAGCCCTCCTTCGGGGGGGCGCACGAACTGCCCCTCACCCCCCCGGCGGACCCCTCCTATCCCTACGAGTTTTCCCCTGTCAAGATGCTACCCTCCTCTATGGCCGCCCTGCCGTCCAGCTGTCCCTCCGCCTACGTCCCCTACGCCGCTCAGGCCGCCCTGCCGCCTGGCTACTCCAACCTGCTGCCGCCCGCGCAGCCCTGCCGGCAGCTGTCGCCCAACCCGCCGCCCGAGGACATTCCCTGGTGGAGCATCCAGCAGGCCGGCGCTCCGGGCGGCTGCGGCCATCGCTTCCCCGCGGCCGCGGCGCTGCCGCGGAGCCTGGTGCTAGGTCACTCGGACTTCGCCCAGTACCAGACGCAGATCGCAGCCCTGCTGCAGACCAAGTCTCCCCTGGCGGCCACGGCCAGGAGGTGCCGACGCTGCCGCTGCCCCAACTGCCAGTCGGCCACGGGCAGCGCCCCGGAGGCGGAGCCGGGCAAGAAGAAGCAGCACATCTGCCACATCCCCGGCTGCGGCAAGGTGTACGGCAAGACCTCGCACCTGAAGGCGCACCTGCGCTGGCACACGGGCGAGCGGCCCTTCGTCTGCAACTGGCTCTTCTGCGGGAAACGCTTCACCCGCTCCGACGAGCTGCAGCGGCACCTGCGGACTCACACGGGCGAGAAGCGCTTCGTCTGCCCCGAGTGCGGGAAGCGCTTCATGCGCAGCGACCACCTGGCCAAGCACGTCAAGACTCACCAGAACAAGAAGCTGAAGGCGGCGGCGGACGGCGTCAAGCGGGAGGACAGCCGCGACCTGTGACCGCTGGGCGGCGGGGCGGGGCCAGTCCTGGCCCGGCGGCAGCCGCCGCACCTGCTGACCGAGCCGCGCCGCGGGGGAGACCTGCGCTGAGGGTGCTCCGCAGTCGGGAGCAGGGCGGTGGCATGGGAGAGAGCGATCGGTTCTCGAACTAGCTTCGGGCCCGGTGAGAGGGAGCTTGGCTAGAGGCGGCGCCGGGAGGAGCCACGGCCCCAGCGAACTCTTACGTCCGGGACTGAACGCTTGTAGGGTCCCGAGCCTGCTGCCACGCGTACTCGTCCCGGGACAGGCGCCCTCCCTGTCTCTGCCGTCCCGGGGAGCAGCTGAGGGTAGGCCGCGGCAACCTTAAGGGTTGGGGTTTGGGTGCCCTGTGGTGGGACGGCAGCGCCAGTCTGGCCGTGCCGAGGCCCCCAGCCCTCGGTGCTTCCAGGGGGAAAGACTGAAGTTTTGTGTACAGGTTATTTAATACTTATGTTTGAATACAAGTGTTTCTCTCCTCGTCCTCCGCCCCATGCGGGGCTCCAGCATGAGATGTTTCTGTACAGCGACCCGCGACTGCAGTGTCAAATAAAAACGTTAACACTGGGCTCATGCAGGGAAGGTCCTGCCACATCGGTTTCATTCGACCGTCCCCCGGGCACCCCCCACCCGCAGAGCGCCAGGCCCCACTGCCTGCGGCCGCCGCCTTCCCACCATTTCCTGCTGAGACGGTGGGTCGGGTGCAGTAGCACTGCCGCGGTTATGTGGAGCTCAGCGCACAGGAACCTGGGATCTGCTCATGGTAAACACCTTTAAAATCCTTAGCTGCTTCTGCCTGATGTTGGCCTGTTGGTTTGGTTTTGTGTTTGTTTGTTTTACTTATTGTAGTTATTTATTTCCTACATGTCAAGCCATGAGAGAAAAGAGAAACACGTGGTTCCAATACTGGGAGTGGACATACATGTCAAGTACTTAAGACTGGGATATACATTCGAGCTGATGTGGGAAGCTGTCAAAGTTAATAATGCCCCTTCTCAGAGAGGTCTAGGCCACAAGGCCTATAACGCACAGATGTTTCAGGCCCAAAGTTTGTCTGTGGCATGGCACAGCTGAAACATGCTTTCCATATGTTAACTTTCTGTAAAATTGCAGCATTTACGGGTGAGATGCTTGTTATCCTCCCAACGCAACAAAGTGACAGTCACTCTCCAGGACACAGGTAGATATTTGGTATAAAACTATGTTTAAAAGTACTTGGTAGACAGTGACAGCTTTTTGGGGTCCTTATGTGTCATTGAGCATCATGTAAGTATGAGCTTAGACATACATTTGTTTTGGCAAATTTCTTTTAAAATAATGACATTTTTTACTGTAATGAGTTCTCTATATTTTTAACCGAAATTTGTATAGAACCTGAAAAGTAATTTGCTAAATTTTGCATTTTAACATAGAAAACATGTTATTAGCTCCTTGTATTTTTACCAAGTTAGATTTATGTTCTGGTTACCTAATGAGAGAAACAAATAAAAAGTGCCATGGAAACTTCACTGGACTAATCTGGAACCATTCAGCCTAAGAGGAGTTTCTCTGGTGACACATGTCAAACAAGCTTTGAGAAAGCCATAATAATAGACATGGGCTTTGCCATGGACTTCTGAATCCAGAAAAGCAGCAGCTCAATAGATGTTTGTAAATGCAGGATGTGTAAAACTGATGCATTTTATATGTGTCAAATAATGCAAAGAATCTATTCTCTGAGGAAATAATGAGATGAGACAATACCACCAGAACCCTCATATTTGAAATAATGAGAAGTTAATGGACAGTTACCATGGTACAGCTTCTCAATAATATTTTAATGCTTATGATTCTGAATGAATTTCCCACACCATATTCTTAAGGTCAACTTATTAAATTAATAACCAAGCAGTTACCTTCTTTACTACTGAAGAATCTTCTATAACCCATCCTATTATAGAATGTCTTATGGGAAACAAATTTAGCTTCTTTGATTAGCATTCTTTTGCCAGAGATTTAGGCTCCAGGAGCACGCTGGAGCCTGCGTGCCTGTTGAAGGATATTAAGTAGAAGATATCTTTGGTGTTCCAGAATGAGCAAGAGTAATGCAGTAAATAACCGATGGACCTGATCCAGAAGTCCTTAGTTGAAAAAGTCTTTGAGACAAAAGCACATCTCATTTACTACTGATATATAATTTATATGTTTCTGCTTTTTAAAATGTTTCATGGCATAGAGTGGTAACTGGTTTCCTTTCTTTGACACTAAGTTACATTAAGAATATAGCATTACAGAGTTCAGGACTGCTATAAAATAGAGCTTATTTCACTAAACAGTCTTTCAGTTTGGATCAGACCTACTTAAAATGGACGGTAATGGGAGGTGCTTTTGTTGGTAGCAGTGGAGGTGAAATGACAGTAGCCCAGAGTACGAAAGGTCCACTTACAGGACAGAAAAAAGAACTTGGGTGTTGGCACATAGTAATGGTCTTTCAATGCCAAGATCAAGATGAAGTAAATTATAAAATGAATCAATGTTTTAGATGGTTTCTGGCACAAGTTCAGCCTGACTAAGAACTGGAGAACCATTCTTATTACAGCAAATGTAACTAGCAGAAAACAGCCCAATAATTGTAGACGTAATGATTTATAAGATAGAAAACTCCATGATCCATCATGGTTTTTCTCTAGTTGGATGACAAACTGAACTTACTCAGCATCTATGTTGTCTGGTGTAGCCAGACTGGTTTGGGTTCTTATATGTTCCTTGAGACAACTTCTACTGAAATATTGAAAGTTTTACCACTCACTTAAATGTGAGCTTGCAAGTAATTGATGTTTTAAGCAAAAGACCATAGACCAGGCAGTGTCAGAATTGTGTCAAGGGGGTGATGGTATCAGATTAAAAGAAAAGCAGTGGCGTGTTGTAGCCCCTGCACCTTGTATAACATCTGTATGACTACATTTAAAGCATGAAAGTGCACAGGTTAAGAATATGTACAGTCAAAATTAGTTAAATATCTGTCGTGAGAGAGAGATGTATTTAGGTGAAAACACAATATCACATGTTAATGAAAATCTTCATCTGTGAGATTAACTAAAAAAAGGCAGAAAATCAGGGATTTATGACACATGGTAAGTAACAGTTTAGAATATAAGAAGTATTTAATTAAACATTTTTCTCTAAAGCTTTTAAATAGTTCATTGGAAAAAGAGGACATAGCCTTCATAGCTGTTTCATATTAATCTCTAAATAGCTAAATCATATGATAGCTTTTCAATTGAAATCATTAAACTTTTATAGTAATATGGTATTTAAATATACATGTGACCTTTCTGATGTATAGATAGAACATTACAAAAATATATTGCTTACATCTCAAGAATTTATTTCTAGTTGGCAAATTGCACTCTAATAAAATTAACTTTTATTTTTACATTCACAAAATACATTTTACACTTTGAGCTGTTTGAAATCAACTAGAACAGCTGTTCATTTTATAAAATTAAATGATTAATATTCTTTTTAATTATACATTTGAGTACATATGCTGCTCAAGGTCATTTCATTTCTCAATTTTAAATCCTAAATGTCATTGGTATAACAGACACATCTTATAAACTAATTCATCTTGTAGTTAAATTAATTAATCTCTGCCAAAAAAATGGGAGATAGTTTGAAAACATGAGATTTGGAATATTTTCTGTATTGAAAAGTGCCTTCCACATTTGGGCAAACTTTTAAACAGAGAACATTTTAAAAACAAACAAGCAAACCACCAACATTATCCTTCAGATATATTTTTTAATGTTGTTGTTTGGGGTTTTTTAAGGAGCCAAATAGAGTAAGTCTTTCACATAGCAGAAGGCTGCAGGATTCACTGTTTGGTCCTGACTTACCAGATTCTCACTGCAATAGTCCAACAAATTTATAAAGTTATGTTTTATACCTCCTCAACTACTGTTATATAAAAGAAGGATAAAGGGGAGTTTTTAACTATATTGAGAGACACCCTTCCTAAAACCATCACCATGTAATTTTTCTTTCTGTACTAAATTATGGATGTAATTTTTGAAAGAAATCTTTAATCTTAATTTATTTGCAGATTTTGAGAGATTGCAGTAAGTTTTAAAGGAAAACCAGAATTTAACTGTTTCAGTTTGTAAATTCTCACCTATATCTAATTAGTCTTGAATACTGAAGAAACAGGGAATATAAAATGCTGATGTCTTGAAACTTTTAGATGAAAGATACTCTTTACTGTTCAATGATAATGAAGACTTTTAGCAGATGACTTAAGTTCATAAACAGGATAAGTTTGTATCTCTATGTAAGTAGTTGCACAATTACCAAGGTGCTTTTAAATGAGCCTTGGACATTTAATAGATATTTTCAGCTTATCCCCATACTGAGTGGTGAGAAACACAAATCTAATGCCTGCCTTATTGTCGGATCTTATGGTTTGCTATAGNTGTTACACTTGTTATGAGATTCTTGTACAGCTGTGGGGTCTACTGCTCTGACACGTGATGGAGTCACCTCAAAGTCCTCTTAGGTTTTCCTGCCAGTCTTCTTAAAAGTAGTTACCAAACAGGCTTCTCAAGTCTTCAAGTCTACCTACTACTGAAAACAAAGCTTTCCTCCAAAGGGATTGCCTGGGAGATATCTTCAATAACTTTGCATTTAAACAGCATCCAAGCTACAAAGGACCTGCTGGTTCAGCAAATATCAAGGTCGACAATTGTCAGGTAAGTGTAGCATAGAGAAGAAGGATCCAAGGCCCTGGACTAATTGAATGAATAGTCTTGATTGGAGAAAATAAGCAGAAGTGTGTGTCATTCTAAGGGTCTTTTAAATAAGTTTGTGGGGTTTATTCCCTGTTAATATTTACTCCCAACTGATTTGAAGTCATATAGGTGTTTCATTATGGATAATGAAAACCAAAGAAAACATGTATTTTGACCTTGTGACTGTGACAAGTCAGTGGGGAGATTATGGATAGTGAGATTTGGCCTTTAACGTGGAGGCCATTAATCCTGTTTTTCTCATAATCTCTTAATTTTTTGTGGTACACATTTACTGAAGTACACACAAAATCCCAGCATGTCCCTGATTCAGGTCTAGTGATTACATTACTGCTTTGCCCTGTTAATGGGAGCCCAACCTGAGCCTATATGTAAACCCTGGGAGCTCACTAAGAAAGGTCACAGATACCCACCCACGGCATGTAGATATGTAGTAGGGGTCCATGTTCTCTGCAGGTGGCTGTGCAGTGAATCCCATGCTGCAATGTACTGAAGTTAGTGGCCAGGAACTCTTGAAGAAGCAACAAGTTTGTACTGAGGTGTGAACTGAGTCGCTATTTGCTGAACAATTGAAGTGTGCTCTTCAATGGTGCAGAGGCCTTCTACACAGTGTCTGTATAGGTTTGGATTTCTCCATTAGTGGTAGTAAGGCTAGAATTTCCTTTCATCTAATTGAACTACCAAAGAAATCCTAATAACCCAGTTTATGATATCTGATCCCTTTTAGCTCTGCCTAAGTAAAGAACGGTTTACTGGTGTAGGACTATTGTGTACTAGAAGCTATTTCAATGTGTGCATCATTGCAGTGACACTTCCTCTCCTGCACTCTTGCCTCCTCTCCTGAAGAGTAAAAAGAAAATGTATCACCAATATGCTGTCTTGTCTGCATGTACAGGAAAGTCTTCTGGCTGGTGCTGGCACTTAACTGATGTCTCAGTTAAGGGTTATGTTTTTTCCTCCTCTATGCACAGTTTTGCATGCAGCAGCATGTGGTTGAAGCCTTGTTTACCTTGCCCTAAGGTAAGAACCTACATCTAACTCATCTTAATTTCTCTTCTCTAGGGCATTAGTCACCAGCTTTTGCTTGCCATTGATGTCCATACTGGGCAAGTAACTTACTCTAGGTAACATCATAATTTGCCCTTCCTGTCAACCTGTTCCATCATAAAAGGCAATCTTTTTTACATTTGTAATTTCCTATTGCCACTGAATCACAAACTTTTACCATGACAATGACTGAGATGTCCTGAACTGAGTATTACATTACGATACCATTTAGCATAGAGGAGCAATGAACCACAAGAGGGAAAATCAAAAACAAGAAATCCACTTTTTTTAGGAGATACTTATACTTGAAATTAAAAATAATATCCAAATGCTACAAACTGTGATATTTTTTCACGAGTTAAATTTTTCTGTTTACAGACACATCATCAACTTCTCCAATAATAAGTGCATGCCTATGTTTCTTGTATTTTTAAAAGGTAGGGTTGTTTGGAATCCAGTATATTCCTACTACCTGTAAGTTCCTGTTCTATACCGGTACTGAGTTGTTGAAACAAAGTTCTAGTATTAACCTATATACTACTCAAAAACATTTTTCATTTTCCTTTTTAATATGAACCAGCCATCACAGAGCATGCTTTCAAAATAGGCTCTAATTACAAAGCAGGTTAAAAGAAACTTTATTAGACCAAGCCCTGTATCTCCACTTGGGGTCATATCCCACATGCTTTATTCAGGATCAGATGGTGTGCCTGTGATCTCCACGTGGTGATCTCACATCTGTATGGAAAGGAGCTGTCAGTCACGCTGCCACATTTCCCCTTGTTTTAGACAGCTCTCCACAAGTCTAGGATCCACATGTGAAGAAAAGAAAGTCATTCACTGTTCACTCATTAAAGATTAGACAGGAAAGATAGCACAGCCTGAGAATGTCAGGTGCTCTCAGCTACCATACCTTAATCCCAAAGGAGTGTGGAAAAGGCTTCACATCTAAATAATTTGCTTTCCTTCTGACCAGGAATAGTGGTAGTGCTTTGCTTTTGTTGAACCCTGCATAGAACAGCCAAACATTTGACATCTGCTTGCTTTAGATGTTATAAAACATTGTTTGTTGACCTTAGTAGCCGAATTAGAAGGTCCATTATTCTCAGCATTATCTTCAGCAGTGTGGCTCCACTGACTTCTTTCTGTTAATTTGCTGTGAGAGAACTGAAAGAAATAGTTTTAAGTCGGCAAAGATTACACTTCTGTATTTTCCAAAATATTAACAAAATCTTCTTATGTGCCTACATGAGACCTAAGGCTATGTCTGAGCTTCTTAATAAAATGCTTAAAGAAATTGTATAATGATGGTAAGAAGCTGTTTGCAAAGTACTGTAATCAAGGCTATTTTCAGTGCTTGAATAGTTAAGTTAGGGAGACCAGAACCATGAGCAATCTTGTTAGGGGAAGTAGGTTCTCTGCAATGCTATTTAAAACTGGCCAGAGCAGCTCAGTTAATGCATGTAAACACTGGAACTGTAACTCTGCTACCCCAATGGGATCTTGAATATAAAAAGAACAACACTAAGCATGCTCAGTGCATCCTGGCAGTCTACGGGGAAGTGTTTATTTCTCATCTGTGGAAGGGCTTGTAAAAGTTTTCCCACATAGGGAAAGAAGTTGTTCATGGATCTGAAGATTGTTACTCTTCTATCAATCAAGAAAGTGAGGTAGAAGACAAACCAACTAGCGAGCTTTTCATGGGCCACATTTGCTTATGCTCACAAATATCAACACTAAGAAAAAGCTCTGGTTCCCTTCTCTAGCCCCTGAATGCAGAGGGGACACACAAGACTCAAGAATTTTTAAAGTTTGTGGGAGAGCCCCAAAGTTCTCTGTAGGTTGTTCCAGTATGCAGCTGTTGTGTTGCCTTCTTGGGATTTGCTTTCTCCCTTGTCCACAAAAAGCACAATTTCACTATTTTGAAATACTTTGATACACATAAAAGTTTCCTAAACTACAGATTGCAGATTACTGAAATTACTGAGACTTAAACATGGGTATTACCTTCTAGTTTTACCATTCAGTTATTTTTCACGTGAGAAACACAGTTTTCATCAGGTAAGAAATATTAAATATTG
Organism: Bucco capensis; assembly: GCA_013396975.1. Lineage (NCBI taxonomy): Eukaryota > Metazoa > Chordata > Aves > Piciformes > Bucconidae > Bucco > Bucco capensis. The sequence continues at coordinate 31,327 of VWZO01010231.1, forward strand.
AACAGCCAGTAAAGTAGAATAGTACCTTAGATTAAAATAATTCTTTATGAAGTGCCTAAGTGCATTAGAACTTCTTTTAACTTTTTATTGTAAGCATTCATTCATCCTAGACTTAATTTAAAATAGATGTCAGGCACCAGCTATAATACTCAGATCTGGATTCTGATGTAGATGTTAGAAACTTTGCCACTTGCTGGACATGTTCAAGAAAGGGGAAGGAGGAGGATAAGTTTAATCCTGTTTTTAATAAGCTACAGCAATTAGATATTTTCAATACTTGGAATGATATATTGGAATTACACAATTTTTTTGTTTGTTTGGTTGCTTTTCAATACAATTGAGAACCAGCTCCTAATTAAGATACATGTACTATCAAAGATGAAAACCTTAGATGGTGGTAAAAACAATTAGAATAATAGTGTAGGCTTAGATTCCCCGTGGTTTTTGTACAGATCTGCAAGGCAGGATGGGGTATGGGCATGTGGAATTTTTCTTCTCTGCACAAGGTCCACAAACAGCTGCAAGTACTTGTGTGCCCTACAGGGACAGGAGCCACTCTGGAGCAGGCATGATGCTCTGGGACATGCTTCCATTTTCCTTGAGCTGACTGTGTACTTTGACAACAGAAGCTCTACCCTCCTGAGGAACTACTGCTGTTATCCACTGCCTCTGGGTAAGGAGTTACTCCTCTCTGCACAATTCTTCTGGAGAGCAATAGTCTAGGAGCGCTGCAGTCCTCATCGCGCTCCAATGGCCAAACCGTTAAATCACAGCAGAGCCTCTACCTGTCCACAGGTATGCATATGCAAATTATGTGTTAATTATTTGTTATTTCCATTTAGAAAACATTCCTTCCTGTTCAAAAGGTAGGAGGAAAGTACATCATAAAACAAAGAACATTTTATGAAATAGAATAAGATAACTGATCCAACTAAGATTACCTGCAATTATAGGCATGCCTCACCTCTTTAAAACTAACAGGTTATGTAATATACCATCCTTAATATGTCCTGAATATATTGCTCTTGATATCAAAGGCCATAAAAGCAGTCTCTCTCATGAAATCTTGCTGCAGAAATGACTGAGGACTGAGTTCCTACCATCTCAAAGCCACATGAAAAACCTTAATCAAAGCAACCAAACCTCTTGACTTGCTGCTGATTCTACAGTACTTTTTATAGTGTTACAACTTTTAACTATCATCATTTATTCATAAAGGTAAATCAAAAGTACAAAATAGTCTCATCTGATTTTTTTGCCTGTAGGAGATATCATTCTCATTGGTTAAGCCATGAAGTCTTACATCAGTCAGAGACAGACTAAGTGACTGACCTGACTTTCTGTTGTCATTCTGCATTTTCAGAAGTTCCATACGCACAGGGTACAATCCAGTATAAAAATTTGTATTTTTAGAAACAATTTGTCTTCAGCAACTCAGCTGGCACAGAGGAGTACTTGTTTTTAGAAAGGTGCAATAATCTTTTAATTGCTGATCAGAAACCCAATCCTCTGTTAATCCTAACCAAGTAATTTGACTATATCACTAATGCCTGTGTAGTGTGGGATGTGTTATTATCAAGGTTTTTTACAGTTTGAATTCTACAAATAAATTTGTGTGTGTAAAGTCTCATTTTTCTCACATTTTGACTTTTATCAAACTTATTTTCATTTAAAATGAGTCATTGGGAAATCACTTTGAACTACACTGCAATAAACAACACTTCAGCCAAGAAGGTCAGCCCTAAAGCTCTGTCCAAGAATAGGTGGCATGTCAGTCAATGCAACTAATAGCCATTATGGTTTTGAGGCCTGTGGCAACAGAACAGGATCACATCTTGCCACCTTCAGCTCTCAGGCCTCAGTGATTACATTTTTATTAACACCTCTACACTGAGATGCAGCTTTTTCTAACTTCCTAGGAGGGCTCCGATTCATGCTTCTGGGGTCAGAGTATTTTACTGAGTCCAGTCTAATGCCTCAGCAAAGACCTAATGGTATCCCAGCTACATCTGTTTAAAATAATTTCAGTGCCTTTGGGGGCATGTGTGTGTTTGTGTAAGATCTTAAGGGAGCTGCAGAGCTGCACATGCCCCAGGAGTCAACCAAATAATCATTAGAGAGCTCCAGAATGCAGAAAGAGTCCCTGGTACACACAGCTCCCTTTGGCAAGTAGGAACGGAGAATTTTGAAATGGTTTTCTCAAAGGAAATGGTAAACATAATGGAGATGCATAACTTTCATGGGCCAGACCAAAGGTCTGTTTAACCTAGGAGCCTGTTTTCCAGTAACAGATGCTTAAGAAAAGTGGATTAAAAACAAAGCATATATAAAACAGACATTCCCCTTGGCATGGTCTCTCAGCTTCTGGGGAATAGTGCTTCTTCTGAAACTTCCTGAGCTGGAGTTGCATTTTGTTTGTTGTGTTTAGTAGTCACAGATAGGCTGATTCATCACAGATTTGTCCTACCCGTAATGACTGGATTTACATGCTGTGGGTTCACAGCACCTTTTGTTCATGCGGCTGGATTATATCATCTCTGAAAGAAGGCATGTGATGGCTTTATAAACATTTCAGTTTTCCCTGGGTGCCCTCGACACTCAGGAATCAGAGTGGTGCCTTTTCCAAAGCTCCAGGCCATTCCCAACTGCATGGAGTGGTTCCATGCTCCTCAGGCATGCAGTGGCTCCAGGGCCTTGCCTCTGTCCTAGCCCGGCCTTTCTCACCTGGAGTACTGTGGGACAATGACCCCCCTGGTACCCTCACCCTCACCTGCAGGAGGCCTCGGCACCCGGCAGAACAGCAGCAGATGCCGGCCATCCTTGCAGCCCCAAATCTCACCCACCGAGCCCTGCTCCTGGGACTGCCACTGGCCTGCCCGACATCCCCCAGGGCCCAGGCCTCCTTGGCATGGCCATGCGTTACCAAAGGGCGACAGGTGGGTCCTTGTGGTGTGGATCGCATGACCTCTTGCCTGCCATGGGGTCAGTGCCAGAGTGGTTCTCTCAGGTGGGCTCACCCTGTCCTGCAGGTGTCATTCTTCCAAGGCACAGGTGGTGCCTGTAGGCACTTAAGAAAATGTATANTGAGAAAATAAACCTGATAAGAATGTTAGGCTCTTTTTAGACCCTTTTGCAGCAAACTGAAATGTTTCACAGAACCATAGGTCCAAGATTTTCAATGCTTCTTGAAAAAAACCAGTCACTTTGTACCCAGACTCCTAACTTTTCTGTACTGTGGTGAGTTCTTCTTTTACTGCAGTGACACAAGCTCTGCTGCTGTCTTATTTGTTGTTTCTGATATGCACCAGCATTTCCATTCAGAGCTGTGCTCCTCACAGATTGTTCCTGGGTTGTAAAATGTCACTGTAGGCTAGAGCATGGTATGCAAAGTCCAGAGAAGCTTTTCTCCCAGTAGTGGAAAACTTTGGAGTTAAAGTAGTGAGTTAAAATACATGGGTTTACTGCTTTCCAAACCCTTTTATATGCCCTTATAACATGAAATCTGATTTAATTTAAAGAATAAAATGTGATTTGGCAAGCAGACAGTCCTGGCTTTTATCTTGTTCCTTTACTGCATTGTACAGAAAGATGAAAATGTTTAAGATGTTAACATCTGAAAGGTGAGTCCTTCTGATATTTCATTTCTCTCAGGGTGAATTTCCTAACACATTTTTATTGTCAACATACAAGATCTGGTGAGTTTCCTGTACACTTCAGGTGATGGATATTTGTTGCAAGAGACATGGTTCAACATTTGGAGCCTGTGCTACTTAGGCCAGGTTAAATAGTTACTGGTCTCCTTTTTGCTTCCCTCCTTCTGCCCAAGCTGTTCATTCCTACTCTTGAACCAGCCTCTGCAATGTGTCTTTCAATCAGATCCAACTGGTGTGAGTCAACTGAACAATAACCTAACTGAGGGAGTACTGGATCTCATCGGTTCCCAGGCCACAAAAACTAGCAGTGGGTGAGAATGAGGCAAGGGTAAGAGAGGCAGCTGTGGTGATGCTGCCTACTCTTGGGGCTCTGGGATAGGCCTTGTAGTATGTGGAGCAACTCTTAGTATAGGCACAGTTACAAGCACCCATAGGGAAATCTGCTAATCACCTGTGCTGTGCTGCTGTGGTTATTTCAATGGCCTTTTCTATCCATTGTCAGAAGAGTAAGTGGGATTGCATCTGGGATGTTCATGAGATGTCTGAATCTCAGCCACTTCCTCAGATGGTAGCACTGTTTTCTGCCTCTCACTTTACTCCTTTGAAATACACACATTGCTGTAGTAACTAACTGCTCAAGACCTCTTTCTGCTCCTAATTAACTCAAAGGAAAAACTTTCTCTGACTTTTGAGGGACCAGGATCTGGCCCTGCAATGGAATTCAAACATAAAACATCATGCTTCCCTGACAGCTGTGAGCCTTCTGTTAGGGGAGGCCAAAAGCCAGCAACAAAATTTGGCTTGCTTTGGCTGCATCAAAGTGGGATAGCAGCAAGGGGAAAACGTCTATAAATGCCAGTGCTGGCAAGGAAAGCAGAGAGACATTGGTCTGCTGCTTTCAAGGATGCAGGGCTACTGCATGTTGAGGAATTCTACTTTTTGTTATTGAGATTCTGATCTCTATGCTATAGGAGAATGTGTGTATGCTTAAGACTGACCACAAAATAGACAGCTTTATTTTTGACCCAGAGAAGTTGCAGCTCTTGTTTTCTGTTGAGGCTTTTGTGGTTTGGGTTTGGTTTTTTTTGCATATAACCACTGTGTCGTAGGCCCTTTCAGCCTAATATTAAAGGAAAACCAGCTGATTCTGTTTATAGGAGTCTTCAGATAACTCTAATAGGCTTTATAATGATTATGGTTGCCGAAAGTGTTTAAAAACTATTTCATGTTTCATTTGACTTTTCAGGTTTTTGGAATGCCAGAAGTGATCAGTCCAGTTGTATTTTCTTATGAGCTATCTGTGACTACAGATAATGTGGGGGTTTAAGTAAAGAGTTTCTAATTTCCAAGTCTTTTCTTAAAATACTGGAAAGTGTGGATAGCTAATTATAAGAGCATAAGTAGCATATTTTGATCTCTAATATTTTTGTTTTCAATTTTTTGTTCAGATTTTAAAGAAAAAATATTAGTGTTTGTATCTTGTCTTATGTGTGGCCAGACAGACTCTGATTGAAATAATGTAATTGTAGTATGGTCTCTTGGTTTTACAGTAGATTGTGTAGCTGACACGTCCAGTTCACTTAGAGTGAAAAATCACTCTAAGTACCCGACTAGAGATCTTTATCATGAGAACACATGTGCATTCCCTCTCATGTCCCAAATGAAAAATGAAATCTTTCCAAAACCTATTTCCAAACCCTCTTTCCATGTTAAATATATAACTATAAACACTGTATTTCAGACTTTTAAATTATTTTTTTCTATTTTTCATGTTGAACAATGTAGTTATATGTAATGTGTGGTTTAAAATAATTTCTCTGTGTTTGTTTATAAAATGAAACACTTTTTAATTACTAAAATACCCCTATAACTACCTAAGGATATTTTCGGAAAGAAAAAACTCCATCCATGTAAGAAGTTCAGCACACATTAATCAGTAGTACACATAGTAGTACACAACATTAAACTGTTCAAGGTTGGAGTTTCCAGTTAGCAATATCATTTAAATTCTGTTGAAATTATGTTTTACTGTCACTACATAGTATCAATTTGAGCATGTACTCTCAGAATTACACAACACCAGCCTTGTAAGCTCCTGTAAGTTCTATTTACCAGCCTTAGTCTGTAGAGAAGTGTGCATATGCTCATACAAACATATGTAGCTTATCCTAAAAATGTTAAACAAAGATTTTGTATTAAAAGCAATGCACAGCAGAGATCCTTATAGAACATTTAACACTATTAAGAATAAAATCACACATTAATATTTCCAAGATGTTTCATGGGATGATGTCTTAGCATGTGAGTACTGAGGTACTCAGGGGATAGCAGCAGCTTCTCCAGCAACGAAGGAGCTCAGCCATCCCTCAAGAGCACAGCTTGACTACTGGGTGGAACCTGCACAGCTCAGGACATCTTAAAAGCTGGACTTCACAGCGTGCGCTTTTTTGTTTTGTTTTTTTTTTAATTTAAGGAAAGTAACGATGGTTTCCACCCAGCAGAAGGTTTTGCTTTACACAGTTGCCAAAGTGGACATGGGAACCCAGACTGAGTGCCAACTGAAGCATACAGCCATCCAGGTCACATGCTGCATGGAATGCCAGAGCCTTTCTTTGGCAGCAGGTGGCAATTCTGAAAACTGCTGTGTGCACTGTGAGCACGTTGATGACCTACTCATCAACAGACAGACAGAGCCCTCAAGGAGGGATGAGATGGTCCACGTAGCAGGCTGTAGGGAGTGTCTCAGCCTCTCCCTGGTAGCAGGGGACTGTGTACGGTGTGAGCAGGTAGGTGATTTGTTCACCCGAGCAGCACAGCTGCAAGCTATGCTTGAAAAACTGCAAGCTGAAGTGGCAAGACTTAGGAGCATCAGAGAGGCTGAGGATGAAATTGATTGGTGCAGCCAGGCTCTACCCTCCCTGAAACTGAAACAGGAACTGGACCACCTGCCACAAATTACCCAGGAATGAGGGACCCCTGGACCATCCCTGAAACAAGTTCATTGGGATACACATCTGCCCTATAGAAACCAAAAAGTACATGGTCAAGGCAGCAAGCAAACTTCTTCCTTGCCCACCTCCCCACATCCCCTTGGCAGTAAGCAATGGCAACAAGCTCCTGCTCGGCGTGGCAAGTGTGTTGCCTCGGTTATTTCCCCAACTCTCCAGGTGCCATTACAGAACAGGTATGAGGCCCTGCAAGTGCAGCGAGCCAATGAGGAAGATGAATCATCTGGCTTGGAGGCATTCCCAGGATTAAGGAAGCCCAAGCCCAGCATCCAAACATTTTCTATCAAACAAAAGAGAAGAATTATTGTTATAGGTGACTCCCTCCTGAAGGGCACAAAAAGCCCTATATGCAGACCTGACCCACTTCAATGGGAAGTTTGCTGTCNGACCTGACCCACTTCGAAGGGAAGTTTGCTGTCTCCTGGGGGCCCGAATTAAGGATGTGGTAAGAAGGCTTCCTGCCCTCCTACAACCTACAGATTATTATCCATTGTTGACTTTTCAGGTGGGAAATGATGATCTTGATAAAAAAGGAAAGTAAAGACTGTCAAGAGAGATTTTAGGGCCTTGGGTCAACTGATCAAGGGAGTGGGAGCGCAGGTAGTTTTTTCTTCTATCCCCTCTGTTGCAGGGGCCAACCCAGAAAGGCTAAGGAGATCAATTCTTGGCTTCGCGCCCAGTGCCATCAGCAGGACTTAGGGGTTTTCGACCACAGGTCGACTTGTAGGATGCCAGGCCTACTGGTGGCCGATGGGGTGCATCTCTCTCAAAGGGGGAGAAGGATTTTATCACAGGAGTTGGCTGGGCTCATTAACTGTGCTTTAAACTAGATTTGAAGCGGGGAGGGGGGAAAACCTGGCTTGTAGGAAACAAGCCTGTGACGTTTGTGGGGT
>VWZO01010231.1:40330-94651 GCA_013396975.1 Bucco capensis
AAAGGAGTGGAGCATCTGCCCTATGAGGACAGGCTGAGAGAGCTGGGTCTTTTCAGCCTGGAGAAGAGCAGACTGAGAGGGGACCTCATTAATATTTACAAATATGTTAAGGGTGAGTGTCAGGAGGAGGGAGTCAGGCTCTTCTCAGTGTCATCCAATGTTAGAACAAGAGGGGATCGGTGCAAGTTGGACCACAGGAGGTTTAGTATTAACATGAGGAGAAACTTCTTTACAGTAAGGGTGATGGAGCACTGGAACAGGCTGCCCAGGAGGGCTGTGGAGTCTCCTTCTCTGGAGACAGTCAAGAGCCAGGACACATGTGCCTGGACACATTCCTGTGTGACCTCATCTAGGTGATCCTGCTCTGGCAGAGGGGTTGGACTAGATGATCTTTCTAGGTCCCTTCCAACCCCTAACATTCTGTGATTCTGTGAGGTGGTAGTTCAGTTTTTTACTACCTTCGCACTTGTCTTACAAAGTATTTTCTTATATGATCATGAACCATCTCATAGATGGATGTCCTTTTAAGTACATGGAAACATTAACAACATAATGCTAACTTTGTTGTGGTAAACCAATTAAAAATGAAAAATACAAATTGAAAAAAAAGAGAGAACTTTTGTATGTAAAAATTATGCTAACTCTACTATGCCTGCTGTTTAGATGAACTTACTTTAGAGACATCCATAAAGGACAAGGCAAGAGAGGAAAGACACTTCCTGATGCCTGAAGTTTTTAGAAAGACTTCTTCCATAAGGAGAAATCAGTTTTACTGGTCTGGGAAATTCTGGTGGTGGATGGAGAGGATTTGGTAATAGGCACTACAACCACCATTTACTTGTAAATATTTTTCTCCTTATTGCATGTTAAGAAGCTATTTAAATGAGTTTTTCACATAGCAGTATGCAGTAATATATTTGAAGTAAAAATGTTCCTGTTTTGGGTATTGGTAGTTTATGCCTAATACCTAGAGCATATAAAATGATTTGCATTATTTGTTTACTGTGACTTGCAAGGGTATTACTCCATGACAAGGTTACATTGACCTACCATTTCATGCATCAGCCGTTCTTCTATTCCACTGATTTGATCAAGCCTAGTGGATAAAAGAGGAGCAATCCACACAGTGGACCAAATCAGAATTATAATAAAAGTGCAAATTCTGAAGGGCAAAGTAGGTTAATTATGATACTTATTGCACTTGGCATAATTTTTGTGATGTGTCAAATTTTAAGCTTTTTTCATATATGTTTGTTCAAACTCCTACATTCAAATTTTGGTTTTTTATTTTATGTAGTTATGTAAATGATGCTGTAGCTATAGTTGAAGAAAAAGGTAGGATTTTGTAGCTACTAGAGGCTTTTTTAGGTTAGGTACTTGTGAAAGCGCAATAAATCTTTTTCATTTTGAATTAACTGTAATTTCTGGGAGTCTCTGCTATACAACTCTAGATACTGCTGTTATTCCTCATGCTGAAGTACTTTATCATTTTACAGTCATAAAATGTCAAACAACCCTTCCCAATTACCTGTTAGGGGATCTGCTAGACAGAGGGAAAGGAACTGCATGGCCTACAGCTTTACTCCATTTCTAGAGCTATCTTGCTCCCACTTGCTGTCCTTGAATGTCACCAATAGATAAGTGAATCAGGAGGGACTGTATACTCTCTGTTCTCTCCCAGGTAAGTTTTAAACTGTAGTTATCCAAGGGATGGTCCAAGGCACCTGACTTATGCAAGGTATGAAGTAACAGTTGTAGGCTCAAACATGGTTTTAATAAGATGTAGCAAATAAGATCTTCAAATGGCTCTAGAGTATGTGAAAGTTATAGAAGTTTCTCTGATGGCAGAGTATATATTAGACATGTTTTTTAAATCTTGGTATGTTTGTTCTAAATTGCTCTGTTATAATGATCCACTAGCACTACATAATCAGTCTGCACTGATGAAGGTTTACTAACAGTGGAAAATTAATGCCATCGGAAATGATAATTGCAAGTTACAGCACCTTATAATTGCTAAAGAGCATAATAGTTGCATTCATGTGGTTTGCTTACTAAGGAATCCACTGAGAAATTAATTTAAGAACATACTTAAGTTTCAGTGATCTCAACAGGACATAGAACACACTGTGGCTGTTTACATAACTGGGTAGTGTGAGGACGGAAGTCAGTGCTTTGCTGGACAGATAGCTTCTAATAGAGATGGACACCACAGGAAAGAAGCCAAACTCAAGAGCTTGTAGAAAACTCTGGGAAAATCCTGACTGTTTTCCTTTTTTGTTTTCACAGAATCACAGAACGTCCTGAGTTGGAAGGGACCCACAAGGATCACTGAGGCCATCTCCTGTCCATGCAGAGGACAACCCCAAAGCCACATCATGTGTCTAAGAGCATCATCCAGATGCTTCTTGAATTCAGTGAGAGTTGGTGCATTGACGGCATCCCTGGGGAGCCTGTTCCAATCCTCCATCCCTCTCTGGGTGAAGAACCTTTTCCCAATATCTAACCTGCACCTCCCCTAACAAAGCTTCATGCCATTCCCCTGGGTCCTGTCACTGGTTGCCAGAGAGAATAGATCAGCACCTGCCCCTGCTTTTTCTCTGGTGAGGAAGTTATAAACTGCAATAGGTTTTGTTTGTTTGTTTGTTCGTGTTAGATGTTAAATCAATATAAATTAATCGCTTCAGTAACTGATGTTAAGTAAAAATGTTGTTCCAAAATTAAAACAAAAAAAAAGTTCTATTTGTTTTGCTGTTGCATGTCTATTTGGACAAATTCTGGTCTATACACAGTTGGGTTATGTTTGTTTTGTTGATTTTTTTTCTCTCTTTTCTACTAGGTACAGTTGTTTAAAAAGGACATAGACCAAGAAGGTAAGCATCAGCTTACTCCACAACTTAAATATACATCTCCTTTATGGCAATAGTTTAGTTTCATTTCTTATTTAGATATTCTGTTGAATGATGCTTTAAATTCCATTGCTGTGAATATTCATCTGGTAGATAAAATTATACCAAAGTTTCACTTTTTATCTTTGTGTGGATTTGTGTTGAAACTGTTGAAAATTTTCACTGCCTCGAGAATTTAATAATATCATGAATAGAAAAGTAATGCTTTTTAAAATTAGCATTTCTATTTTGGGAGAAAACAGATAATATAAAAAATTGTGTCTTTTAGGGCCAAGAGGTAAATTAGATAACAGTTACTAACCTTTAAAACCACACTTGCTTTAAAATCAGGTAAATCTAATCAAGCGTGACGTTGAGCAATTTGGTAGTGCATATTTGATGTGGACTTTTAAAAATATCACCATATAGCTTCAACTTAAACAACTCTTAGAGTTGAGGAACAAAATTTTCATCAGGTGAACCAAAATATGAAACAGCTATTTTATATTTGCTTTTCAGCCATAGATATGGAATCTATTCAAGCAGTACTATGGTAAGAAGATGTTTTACAGCTGATCTATTAGATGCCTTTTTAAGCAATTAGAGCTCAATAATGCAATCGTTTGTCACTCAATTAATTTTGAAAGCCTGGAAATACATGGATGAACTCTTTAACCTGTGGTTCACTTGGTATCATTGCTATTCAGATCAAATACAAAGGTATTGTTGGTATTGGGTAAGCTATATTATAGGAATTCAACAACTTAATGTTCTGTGACTTGTCATTTAATTTTAAAAATATTTTTATTATTACTACAGATAAACATGAATAAATACAACCAACATTTTTTGGGTTTTGTAGTTGGAAACAATAACTTAAAAAAATATTGTGAAAATGTTTCTCCAGGGCTAATTCTGGATTATGTGCTCCTACATCAACAGAAACTTTATCAAGTGCGTTAATGGGTGCAGGCTTCTGCTCTATATTGTTTTCACAGCTTTGAAAACCTTAAGCACTGAAGCTGAAATTCTCACACGACTAAAAGAAGGCTATGGGCATGCGAGAATAAACCAGATCCAATGCTTCTTTTTATACTTCTAATCTTGAAGTCATGATATCCTGTTATTTCAATACATCAGAAAGATGCTTCATGACAAGATTCCGCTCCTCCCTGGGAGAGGCAGTATAAAGGCATTTTAAGTATGAGAAGTGTACTGAGACCTGATTTCTAGAATTTCTGCGCTGAATCTGTACACATAGCAACTGCTGACTCAGATTCCTGTATTCTTGAAAAGAGGTTGTATGTATTGTGGAATAATACATGTCACAAGATACTTTTGGAGATCATCTAGTCCAATGCCCTACTCAAAGCAGGGCCAATTTATGCTGGAAAAATAACAAGTGAGTATAATTCTTGAAAAGAAAGAAATATGAACTCTCCTACAAGATTGCAGTGAATTCAAGCTATCTAAAAGTCTGAAGCAATATACAGTGTTATGTTAGGAACAAAGAAAGTTATGTTGTGTTAGGGACAAAATGAAAATGAGGAGGCCAAACCTACTGCACCAATAGAATTGTTGGGAGAGGTAAATTTTCCTTTATTAAAATGACAAATCAGCAGCATGACTAAGTATTATAGACTCAGGTAAGCTGAGGCACCAATTCTGCAGAGCATAATTCTTGTCAAGATTTGTCAGCATTATTAATTGTCTAGTTAGCCAGCTTTTCATTCCCGACCTAGATTTACCTGTGATTTTGGCTTATAGTGAAAATTACTCATTGATGAAAATTATACATTGTGACAGTTATTATCGTGATGTTTATATATTCTGCTATGTTTGCCAGGCAGCACAGTTTTGGAGGCCTCTGACACATGCTTGTTCAGGTTATAATTGTTTCTCTCTTGCCTGCCTGCTTGCCATCAGTTGAGTAGTCAGATTTATTATTATATTCTTGGATGTCTGTTGTTGCTGTTGTCTCCACAGGACCTCACAGCTTGGTCACAAGCTCCTGCATGTGCTGTTCCTTAGGATGGGAGAGGAAGCCTTCATTTCTACTCATTTAATTGCTTTTTGTAGAAAGTGCAATGGAGAAGGGGCAGGGTGTAGACGGAGGTGAAATCTTCCATTCTCTTGCTGCTGTGTAGCTACAGGAAAAAGGAACAACAAAGAAGCTTAAACACTTTGGAAATCCTACAGTTTTTCAGTTGATGATTTTAATTCTCTAACAGGCATGTTGAAGTATACTGTTCAATCATATTTTTTCTCTCAAATCTCAGTAGTTTCCACTACCATTAATATCAAATCTCAGAATGTTTGTAATCCTTGTAATATTTTCAAACTTATACCTCAAAAATCACCTTGTTCTCTAACTTGATGACATGTGAACTTGATGTATGCAGTATTTTCCTACTGAAGCAGCAAGTCACATGGAACTGTGATATAGATTGTCAGTTGAGCAAAACATAGTCTTTTACGAATAATAGACTTGCAGCACTTGAACAGTAAAAAACAAATCTTCAGTATGATTATATGAAAGTCCCTATTCTGCAAAATGATGATGTAGTTTTAAGTGACAGAAATACTGTCTTAAAATAAAAATACTGCTTGCTGAAAAATTTTGTGATTCTTATAACCTTGACATTAATGAAATAGCTTTTAAGAATGTTTCAAACAGAAAGTTTTACCTGAGGTAAAAATTTATAACTTCAAGTGTTTCCGGATTTGGAGATAAATCGAATTAGTGGAATTAGTGCCAGTTGTAAAATAAATCAGAAAATCTACATAACTAATAACATTGTGACTTGTACCACTTTAGTATTCATTCATAGTATTAACATTTATAGAAGTTACAGACAGAGACTGTATGAATCACAGTAGTGATGGTGGCTGTCACTGTGGTGTGAAATATTTTGTACTCAACTGGGGAAGTTTGAATTCACTATCCTGGTGGGTTTGGTCTGCATAAAGAGGTTATAGGATTGAGACCCTTGAGTAAATTTACGGCAGATATTCAGCTGTTTCTCTGGCCACAGCTAGGCTGTAGAAAGGAGTTTAATTTCTAGAAATGGATAAAAGGTAAGTAAAGCAGCTGCTTTCCAGAGAGAAGTAGAGCACCTCCCTTTTCACTTAACTTGAAAGGAATGAAAATGATCAGCTTCTTTGAGGCTGTGATTCCTGAGTTACTAATATTAATTTTATTGTCAACATCCGTTAGCTCCTATTGCCTGTTGTTTTTTTTAATTTGGAGATGTTTCTAATAAAAGGCAATTTGCTTAAGACCTAAATGAATTCATATTCGTGATTTTAAAATGAGAAAAAATTATAGACTGGGAGTCATTGTTTCTACTTTATAAATATGCTGATTTTTCTGGATTGGCATTAAAACTTTTAAATTATTCAGATATGCTCTTGAAAGTCAAATTCCCTTTTATTAGAATATCTCAAGAATAGATTGGATATATAAGCTCAAGATGGTTTACATTTTGTGCTCATATCTTCAGCCATTTTTAATGCAGACATCTATGTGGGATGTCTGCCATATGTATTACCTCAAATCAGTTGGTGTCCACATGGTGAGAACTAAGTGAACCATCTTACAATGCTGAAAGAACTATATAATACGTTAAATGTTTTTAGGAGTTAGAATATAAATTGACTAATGTGTGTATAAAGGTATATATATCTAACTTCACAGAGAGTGCAACTGTCTTGATGAAAAAATACTTCAAGCTGTGCTACTGCAGGTAAGGCTTGTACTCAACTCTTACTGTACACACAGTTTATTTTTGAAAAATAATAAGAATTTAATTGTACAAAACCTTAAGTTTTATGGGGATAGAGAATTGTATGGCTAGGCTTCGCAAACCAAGATCCAGGGAGGGCTCCACCCACGCTCCTCATCAGCGCCTTTTCCAAGCGCACTGATAAAAAGAGGATAGCAGATAGCACCCTCGAGCCTGCACAATGGATTTTGTTTAGGTGAGACACAGCATGCACAGAGCTGGACCCACCCTTTAGTCCTAAGGTTCATCTGCCAGGCCCTAGCAAGCTTGGATGCTGGCAGTGAAGTCCTTAGGACATAGGTTTTATTAGAGTGTCCTTCTCTTAGATGGAAGGCCTTACAGGGCTAAATGAGCTCCATCTGCCCGGGTTTGGAATCAGAGTTGTCCCTCTCCTAGGATGACTGCCAGAAGGCTAATGAGCTCATCCTACCCATACAAGGATTATAGGAACATGGGTATCACTCCCCACACTTTACCGTGGGCAATGAGTTTAATGCTCCCTCTGCTGTCAGCAGTTATTGCACCAGGGGCCATAGAAGACCCCAAGTGATTTTCAGACTGTGCCTGGGATAGAGAATTGAACTGACTCTAATCACATTCAGTAAAGTCAACTAATAAAAACCAAATTTGCAGTTCTGGGGTTGGCAGACAAAAAGATACAATAAATATATTGTATTAAACACACGAGTACATTAAAGTTTAGTATTACTTTTCACTACAAAAATTCTGAGACCTGGTATTAATGTTTAAGATTACATAGTAGCCATTCTATGCTATAATTTTAAGAGTATATTTTCCTTTTACCTCACTGTAAGGAAAAAAAATTTTGTTTACCAATGATGTGTCTACATGTTAATGAAAAAATGCTTTGCAAGTTCTTTTTCATGCAGAAAATAAATGCTTAAGTAATAATGAAACTGTCTAAGTTTATATGTCTTGGAGAAATAATTGCTTAATATTCTTTTTCTTAGGTATATGTGCCAATATAAGAAAAAATCCATTGGTTTCTTCTTGTCTTTAGCTGCTGTGGTATATCTCTGTTGTGTCATTTTTATTTCAGTAATTCCTGATGCAGATCTGTTTGGGTAAATATGACAGAGAAGATGTTTATCAAACACTTGTGACCCTTAACAGGGATTAGTTTTGGAGTGCATTTCTTTGTTTAACCCCAGAAACATAAAGGGCATTGCCCTAGTTTGAGTCAAAATAAGGTATTCCATGCCATATACATCATATTCAGTCCTTGAGGCTTTGATACTGAGCATGGGCCTTGGGATCTGTTGCATAATGCCTAAGACCCCAGCAAAACAGGTGCTTAACTTAGCTAATTAGCATCTAATTAACAACTGGTATATAAGGAGAGGTCTGGGTCTCCACCTGGCGTCAGATGTTTGAGCATTTGAGCTCTGTGAAGATCAGAAGCTCTGCTCCTCAGGATTCTCTCTGTTCTGTGTTCAATCCTGGAAGACTGAGCACCCTGAGCTTTGTGAAGATTGGCAGCCCAGCTCTGTTCCTACAAGACTCTACCTGTTCTGCCTTCCATNATCCAAACTATAACACCTGAGTTCCAGGATCCAGCCTCCCGAGCCTGAGTCCAAGCTGCTGAAGTCCTCCTGCTACAGCATCAGTGGTGATGTAGTTACCGTCAAAGGGGGTTTGGTTCTGGCACTGGGCTTTTTTTGTGTGTGTGTGTCTGTGTATATATATACTTCATTTTCTTGTTATTTTCATTAAATTAGTTTAAATTTCATTTTCAATTTGTAAGTCTCTCAGTCAATTTCCCCTTTTCCTCCGTGGTGTGGGGGGAAAGGGGGTAATAGAGAATATCTGTCCCTGGGTTGGTGGTTGACCCAGCCCTAACCCTTAAGAGACATTGAACATTGGAATTTGAGATAATTTATTTTACTCTAAGAGTTCTTCCTGTGTTGCAGAGGTGCCTTTGCAGTTGTCCAGTACTTCATTGTGGTACCAGTTACAATGTTTCTGTGTCTTGGTGGCATCTAAGATCATTATTGGAATCCTTGTCATTACCACCATATTCTTGTTCTTCATGTTTCTTGTAGAGAACTACTGCAAAGTCAAAAATAAAGATAATTGTGGGTTGACTTTTTTTTTTTCCCCCAAAATGGGCATGTCGTCTGCTTTCACAGTCCCACGGTTGTTAAAAAACAAATGAAGTACATGTCGCAACACTCAGCAAGTGGCCCACTGGGAACAAGGAGTGCTTAATGTGCTCAACATGCTCTGAAATTTGAATGATTGCCATATATATTTTGTTGTTATCCTCATACAGTGTCTATAAATGAGACTAGGAGAAGCTCACATACTGTTACTGAGGGGTCGGACATAGAAGTATAAGTGAAGACAAATGGACTACTACAGGAGTCTCCGAAGGGCTCAGAAGTTATTGAAACTAATTCTGTCTAGTTAATCAAAGTTAGGAACTTCTAGGGCAGATCAATCTAGCAACTCCAATAATTACAGAGATTATTTTGAGTAACTAAAACTGAATATGCAAACCATAGCAAAGAGATTTTTCGCCTCTTCAGCTAAAGACCTTTAAGGCTTTTAATGATGCAGTGTTCTCTTTATGTGATGCCCATAAGCTCTAAAAAACTTTGTTATGGCTGAGTATGAACTGTTAAAGATGGCATGGCTAAGTTATATCTCTTGTTCTAGTGCTGAACTTCTGACACTGTCCCAGATGACAGCAGCTCTTCTTTTTCCTGTGGTCATCTTCTGGTGCAGCTATCAAAATGACAGCAAAAGGAGTCCAGAGCATTAGGTAAGTATGGACTTGCAGAGAATTTTGAAGGACCAAAGTAGAAGATAGGAATTTATTACATAAACAGTACTGAATATGTGTCTTTAACACGACAACTCTAATTTTCTGCTTGGCAGATGTCTTCATTTTGAATCAGCTGTCTATAGATCCAGGAGAAGTGTGTTTTCCTTAAAATTGCCCCTTAATGCTCTCATAATCTTATACTGAGAAGAGAGGCATGTGTAACAGCTGATGGCTTTGCTTAAAGCTCATATACTCCTCCGTTACCTCAAAATAGGAATCTGTTTGTTGTAGGAGTGCTAATGACATTGACTAAGAGTAGGGAGTAGAATATGGGCTACTGAGTCAAACAGAGAGAAAGAAGCTTTTTCTTGCCTGCCTGTCTGTGTTTCTCTGGTGGACAAACTCAGTTCTGTAGCTGTTCATGTTGTCCTGTTTGGATTTCTGTGCTAGTTTACTCGTCGTTCTAAAATACAGGTATTGGTTTTCTGCTTAAACCATTTTAATTTCAATCAGTGTGCTTAATGCTCCTTTTTGGACAAGTTTTCATTTTGATTTCTGTAATATTGTAGCTAAAGGAAAAACAGAAGAGTGAAGGGTTTCAAGTATGGTGCTGCAGAAGGCCTACTATTTCACTAGTACTGATGACTATTCAGGGTGAACTGACAAACTCATCAAGGCAAAATCCAATTTCACCACCACAGAGAAAAGAGGGCAAAGAAAAAACAAACAACAAAAAAACCACGTGCACACCAAACCAGCAGCAGAAAAGCCCTGAGGATTATTTATGAAATATATTTAAGTTAAATAAATAATTTATTAAAAAAAAAAAACAAAGTGCTGATCTCCAAATTCATTCTGAGATTGAAGAGCCAAACTGTATTATCTCCTGCAGTATCATTACCGAAATTATTGAACATTCTCACTGTAAACTGATGCCTTTCCATGGGATAAAAACATATAACTCAGTGAGACACATAACAATTATAACAATATATCACAAGGGGAAAATGCAGGTATTAACTATCTTGGCTCTACAGGGTTATTAGGGGAGAAAGGAAATAAATTTTATTTCAAATACAAGCTAAACAGTTGCAATTCCCTAAAACTGATAGAGAGTAGACTTCCTGAGTGTACTGTCACTTTCATTATTTTTTTTTTCTTGCTGCAGTCACAATTAGCCCACTTGAGTCACTCTGTTGGATCTATCTAGATAAAGTTTTCTGTTGGGTTTTATTTTGTTATGATTTGGAAGTAAGGGGGCTCTTTGCTTGCTTCCATGTTTGCTTAGGGATATTGAGAGTTGGGATTTGCTCCTGCTATTGTTTTAGGATGTGGGTTGTTCTTTGGGATGTTTTACAGATGAAGCAGATCAAAATGGACAACAACATGTGCCAGCATGGATCAGGAAGGCGACATCCTGAAACAAGAAGCCACAAAGTATGTAAAACAATGTGCTTCAAATTAGACTGTTCTAAATGCCCTTCATCACAGCAGTGCTGAATGTTCTAGCTGGCAACTCATCTTGAGCTGTCTTTGAAATTTGAGTGATGGACATGATCCTTAAATATGGGACAGTTGTGTACATCAGTGATCACAAAACCCAAAGCAAACGTACTGCTCACCATCAATACATTTTTATCAAGTGCCATGAAACAGTAGAAGTTATCTGCAGAACAGCAGTGTAAATCCATAGTCTTCACCAGGTTTCCATTTGTAGAATCTTCTAGACAGGGCCAAATAATGAGAACAATAGTTTGTTATATTTTCTTCACTTTTTTTTTGTTACAGATACTCAGCATTTTATACATGTATTTTTTTAACACTGCAGGTGATAGCCAGAGAAGTTCTAAAATAATTCATTTTGAACAGTTTTCCACTTTTAATTTGTCAAGAGTTAAAGAAATTTATCATTTTAATTATTCAATTCTATCAAATCAAAGATACAGGCAAATAAGACAGAACTGTGTACCAGAAGGGGTGGGAAAAGAAACAGATACCTGATGCAATAAATATATTTCTTAATAATGTACTGGGTTACAAATTATAACTGATTTTTTTTTTAAAGGAATCAAGTTGCTAATATACAAAACCACAATTTCAGCAACATCACAAATGTTCAGTGTACATATAGTTGTATACATTTTTAAGTATAGAGTATGCCTGATCTAAACCAGATAAAGTATTCACAATCCAAATTAAATAGTAATTAAATGGCAAGAGAGAACGCTCATGGAGGGAAACCCCACAATCATCATAATCATCCCACTACCTGGAATACTCTGTTCAGCTCTGGGGCCCCTAGCATGAGAAAGACATGGACCTGCTTGAGCAGGTTCAGATGAGGACTACAAAAATGATCCAGGGACCTCTCCTATGAGGACAGGCTGAGAGAGCTGGGATTGTTCAGCCTGGAGAAGAGAAGGTTTTGTGGGAACCTTATGGCAGCCTTATAATACTTAAAGGGGGCCTACAGGAAAGATGGGGGGGAATTCTTTCTCAGGGAGTGTAGTGGTAGGATGAGGGGTAATGGTTTTAAACTGAAAGTAGCTAGGTTTGAATTAGATATTAGGAAGAAATTTTTTACGGTGAGGGTGATGAGACACTGGAACAGATGGCCCAGAGAAGCTGTGCTTGCCCCCTCTCTGGAAGTGTTCAAAATCAGGCTGGATGAGGCCTTGAGCAGCCTAGTCTAGTGGAAGGTGTCCCTGCCCATAGCAAGAGGACTGGAACTAGATGATCTTTATGGTCCTTTTCAACCCAAACCTTTCTATGATTTTATGATCACTAAAAGGCCAATTTACTGCTCTGCCTGTAGATATATGCATATATATCTTGACTATAGAATATGAAGATGCAAGTAACGTTATGGCACAGTGCCTTTCCCCTACGTGCTTTTCCATTGGCATGTAGTTATATTGTGAACTCCTTACACTGTAGGCAGGAGGTGTTCCTGTCTCTTAAAATATCATATGCAGCTCCAAACACAGTGATTCTTCAAACCCACAGGCTGCAATACAAATAAACAATTTTCCTCTGCTCCACAGTCATTTTTATAGGCCTACAGTTATAGACACTGTATAATCATTGACTGGTCTTTGTTGCTAAAGATATTTAGTACATCACTTTTTTTCCTGTGCCCACCCAGAGTACTCAAGATTCATATTTTTGCATGCCCAGTTAGTGGATGGAGGTGAGCTTAAAAGATACCCTGTGGTCAGGCCTTTTTGAGTGGGTTCTAACCAATGCACTAGTTACAAGCTTCAACTAAGTGAATTACACGCCCACATCCTGCTGCATTGCCGATACTGTGGGTCAGTGGTTTTTCCTGAGTGTTTCACATCCTCAGTAGATGTCTGGGTTCAAAACCCAGCCTCCTGAGCCCGAGTCCCAGCTCCTGCTACAGCATCAGTGGTGATGTAGTTACCATCAAAGGGGGTTTGTTTCTGGCATTGGTTTTGTGTGTGTGTGTATACTCTTCATTGTCTTGTATTTTCATTAAATTAGTTTAAATTTCATTTCCAATTTGCAAATCTCTCTCTCAGTTAATTTCCCCTTTTCCTCCCTGGAGTGGGAGAAAAGGGGGATAATAGAGAATATCTGTCCCTGGGTTGGTGGTTGACCTAGCCCTAACCCTTAACAGAGGGGCTGAGCAGAACACTCAGGCAGCACAGCTGGGGGAGAAGGCTTTGAACTCTCACACTGAAATTGGTACCTGTGGAGCTGCAGCCTCCAGAGCTGGAGTGGTTTGGGCTGAGGTCAGATTTCTAATGGAGCCTGTAGCGAATGAGAGCTACCAAGCGTTTCCTTGTGTGATGTACAGCTGCGCTGTAGATAAGAGAATTGGGTGCCGGCAGAGTGCTCGGGTTTACTATCTCCACCGGGGCCAGAACGAGGGGACCCCGGCAGCAGAGGCTTGGAGCAGCCGCAGCCGCTCCCAGGCGGGCCCTGTGCAGCCCGGCTTTGCCGAGGGTCTGGGCTTGACACACAGCACCATCTAGAGGGGTGCAGGCGGGGGAGCGATGTCTGGTCCAGTGGGCTCGGTTTCGGAGTTTTCCTGGCCGCCCGGGAGCGAGGGGAGCTGCATCCCCGCCTGGGACCTCGGCGAGCCCCCGGCGGGTACCTCAGCGCTCCCTCGCCAGGGACCTCGCCGCGCCCTCGAGGCCGTGCCGCTGACTGTGCCCGGGCGGCACGGGGTGGGCGCTGTCCGCAGTGCTGAGCGGAGCAGAGTTTGGGAGGGGGGCTGGAGCTGCCGCGCCGCCGGCGGCACAGAGGTGCCAGAGCGACCCTTCTTCCCAGCGCGCCGCAGAAGCGTGCGTTGTCCGGCTCCATCGCCCGACAGGCCTCAGCTTCTCCGAGGGTGTAAATATTTATGCTAAAACATGTCTGTTTACTCCAGACACAGGCACTGCGGGGAGGCCAGAAGGGAAGGAAAGAGCAGACACGCTGTGTGCCTGCCGGGCATAGACCCAGCTGGGCCGCGCCGTGCAGGGACTGATGGCTTAGGACTTCTTTGCGTGATCTTTTGTTGACTCTTTGCACTGCAATCCTGCCACGATTTCCTATGAAGTTTTGGGGTTTTTTTCCCCATGCTCTGCACTGAGCAAACACTTTGCCTGATTGGTTGAACCCACCTTTAAAACGGTAGCTGCGAATAGATGGGAAAAGGTCATGTCAGCTAGGGCTCTCGATACCTTTAAAACCGGGCTTTTAAAAGCTAGCTTTTGTGCTGTGTTTTCGTTACACATCCACAGTTCCTTAGACAGTAGGTGTGCTCAGCAAAGCAGTTGTCTTGACTGCTTAATGTTGTCAGTCTGCCGGTCTCCTTTCCACAAATGGCTTGTAAGTTTTTGATCTTCCTTTTAGTCCTTCAAGAAGGACACGCCCCTTCTGCATATTGCATTGCCCAGCACTCCCCGCACGGGATGAAATTCTCTGGCTCCGCCAGGCTATTTCGCCTCCTCCCGTCTCACTGCAGACTCCTTCAAGCCCTTTATGTGCCTGCCATCTTTGTGAGAAGGGTTTGGTTTAGGCATCTGCGTAGCTACCACAATGTGCCGAAGTGTAGCACCGCAGTCATCACAGCAAAATGTTGGCAAAGCACATTCGGGGGAGTAGGGTAGGATGGAGAAACACAGATTTGAAGTTGTCGGGGGTACAAAAGAAGAAAATTGCTTTGATGTTGCTCGTTTAAGCAAAAGGATGTCTGGTACACAATCGCAATCTAATGGCAGCATTGAGGGCAGGTCACAGGAACCCAGGTGTTCTCCTGCGGCCAGGAAGACAAGAGCGACGGTGCCTATGCCTCTGCCACCCTCTGGTGGCTGCTGGCGGCCACGGGGACGGCGGGACAAGCCGGCGGGGCACATCGAACCCTCGGCGCCGAGAAGCGGGGGCGGGAGGGACGTTCTATGCTACGGCCCACACGGACCCCACCTGGCTCATTCGGAGCCCTCACCATACGCCGTGGAGTTCCAGGGTCTCAGGGGCGGTCAGAGCAGGAGTTCTCTGGCACGCTGATGTACGCGGTACGCTGCCGCCTGTTAGCACAGTCGGCGACCCTGGGTCAAGCCGGTGCTATCTAGGGAAAGTCTCAAACACCGTTCACACAAGGAGCTCAACGAGGGGCTCGCAAGGCAGAAGGCCCTGCCTGGGGTGTCGCCCCCGCCTCTGCCGAGCAGCGCGACCTACAGTCCCGAAGCGAAGCAAGACTGGCGGCGGCAGCCGGGGCCCGGTGAACCGTCCCTCCCCGCCCCACACAGTCTCCCCGGCGGTCCCCAGCCCCCGTGTGAAGGGGGTGGCAGCAGCCTTGTGACTCATGCCTGCGTCGAAGCAGATCAACCGGCGATTCACGCTTTTAAAAAAGCAAATCAGAGCACTTCTGGAAATAAAGGTCATCTCGCATTAAATTCCGCGGCACGATTGGTATTCCGACGTCGTTTCTGGCGGAGTTTATAAGCGGCAGGTCGCTCCCAGGCTGGAGTCGCCCTGCCTGCCTGGACTCCGACAGGAAGAGTGTCCGTTCACCCCCTCGGTAAGTCTCCTCTAAACAGCATCCTGTTTTGTTCAAATCTTTGGGAACCTCTTTCAGGATTTGGAGCTTTTTTCCCCCCTAAAATTGGGCTTGGTCGCTGTCGTACCTATAGAGGGATAGCTGCTATTTTGAGAGAGCCAGCGCCTTAGACACTGTGTTAACCTGTTACTTCACTTCCAGGCATTGTCTAGAAAACCTCTTCTGCTCTATGGTTGTTTTCTTTTTCCTCTTATAAATGTGAAATACATGTTTTTCATTTAAATCACTGATCGTCGCATTTATACGCGGGCGTAAATCCGCCCAGCAGTGGAAATGAATGGCTAGCTACCGACTTGAAAAAAAGCCGCTAACAAAGAAAGCGTTCGTTCATTACCGCGACCTTCATTTTCTTTACAACGGGAGTAAAATGAATCGCAGGTCAATGCGGGCACAGAAAGACGAGAAGGGTGCTGACCTTGCAATTTTCGATCAGAGACTCTGTATTGGTTATCGGAGCGCCGTGTCCACCAGGAAAGAGCTCAACATCTGGCGAGGAGTGAGGGCTGGTCCAGCACCTTCCTTCCCCCAGACAGACATGCCTTCTCCTGCCATTTGTGCCGCTGAAGCGAGCGCGGGCATGAGGGAGCGCTGGTTTGTGCTGGAGGGCGTACTGGTCCCGATCTGCTGAAGCATGTGTGTAGTGCAAATACACGTATGTGGCACCTATCATCGGATATGGGCAAAATACATCTTTGTGGTGGCTGGGGTCTATCTGTCAGTTTTTCCTGAATGCTTAGCCTGGCGTGTGTTTGGGGGTCGGATGATAACGCGCAGCAACTGGCTCGGTTTGGGATTGTCGTTTGGGCTGGTAATTTCGAAGCCCGCTTTGCACGATGGTTTCCATTTGACGCGAGCCACATAATTGCCCTACTCAGCTGCCACTGATACAATTGCGACAGACTTCATGCTCTGCTAAACCCGTCATTCAGGCGCGGGGGTAGTGCCTCAGCATCCAACGAAGGGAAGATTTTGCTCCTCAGCCTGTCAAGGCATCTTCCTGGCACGCCGCTTGCCCCGGCCCCGCCGCTTGCCCCGGCCCCGCGGCCCCGGTGCGGCCAACTCCCTCCCTCCGGCCCCTACCCGTCCTGCTGCCGCCCCGAGACCTGCGCAGCCCACGCTGGGGACTTCGGTGCGGTTTCTGCAGGAGATCCGACTGCTAAAAACGCCTTTTCTTCCTTTCAGCAAACTCCTTGCTGCCCACCCCTCGGAGGAATATCGGAGGAAAGCCAGGCTCCGAGGACTGGGGCTTCTCTGAAGGGATGGCTTCCTCCGCTCCCTCGTCCTCCAACGACACTCCGGACCCCACCCCAACTAATTTACGACCCACAAGTAGGTTTTAATATTATTCTCGTTTAAAGTGTTTTAGAGGCTTTCTCCATCTGGGCTTGGAAAGACCAATTTCAAACGAAACGATAAATCCGTGAAGCCCTGTTCTGCACCATTAAGCAAGGTGCGGAAAGTGCTCTACACAAAGAAACCATCTTCCTTGTGGGAGCAGAAGAGGTTGGTTTGTGGCGAACAAAACGCTGAGAAGAAAAGCCCCCCTCAGCGGTCAGCTCTGCCTTTATCTAACAGCCACATTTGTGGAATTTAGACAATTAACTGACCCCTCCAGGTGTCTAAAAAATCGAGATGTTGTAAGGGGTGTGGAGAAAATGAATCAGTTAAAACGAGAAGTTACACCAATGGCTTAAAGCGAGTGTGTGTCCCCCCTCCCTTATATTTTATAAATGCTAATGCTGCAGCTTCCTTTCAGCCTACGCTGAAGCCTGTAATCAAGCGAAATTTGGATGCTAATTGTAGCTTTTCAAAAGCTTGTGTTCCTAATTGCTCTGAATTCCCCTTGAGTTGTTGAGGTGTGAGGGGGGAAGCAGAGGCTGGTGCAGGTGGATAGAGAATCAGTTTATAGCTCTACCAGGCAATTCAGACCGTCTCCTAACGAAAATAAATAAAAAAGAGGCTCGATGCCATAAAGCATCAGAGACAAAGAGCGGGCAGCATACAAAATGAAAGGTTGTCAGGCACGGCAAAGCGGGAAATAGCTTTTACCCTGAAAGAGCTACGAAGCATGAGCATCAGAGTCATTATTGTCATTATTCTGCAACTGGAAGGAACGAGGGAGGGGGCGAATGGCAGCATCGGTCTTGCTCCAAGTGGGAGTGACAGGAACTGCTGCCTCCGGCTGAGGAGTCACACGCAGGAATCGAACTAACTAGCAACGCGGCTAAAAACGAGATAACCTCTGACAGCAGCACCCCGCCCTACCCGTCCGGAGGTCCCCGCCCCTGCCGAGAGGGCTCCTCCGCTCGGCCAGTAGTGCCGTGGGGCTTCCCCCGTTTCTCTTTCCATTGGCGCCCGGCTGCTGCCCTCCCCTCCCAGATGAGCCACCCCAGCCCCTCTGCTGCCTTCTCCCTTCATGCCCCAACGACCCCTGGGCGCCGCGGTCCCGTCAGCGCCTTCGCCCCTGGAGTCCAGAGCGGCCGCTGCTGGCCCAGCGGCTGCTCTCCGGCCGCATAGGGTCGGCTGGGCCGAGGCCGACGCCCCCTCCACGTCAGCCCCCGGCTTTGCTTCCCCGGGGAGCTTCTAATGGACTCAGTTTGGGCCGACCGGGGCGTGGCCGGGCCGCGGCTCACAGAGTCTGGGATGGAGCCTGTCCTCTCCGTCGGAGCGGTCGCGCCACCGGCGCTGTCCTCGCTCAGGAGCCTCTCGGCGGCGTTTCCTCGGGCGTGCAGGGCTGGCGGGCGAAGGGCTGCCGACCCCGGGGCCACCATGTAGCGGGCCAGACCGGCCGAGTCGCAGCGCAAATACGAGCTCCGGGGCAGGAGCCGGGCTGGCAGGGTCCCTAGTGCGGCCATCGGAGGCTCGTCAGTCCGGCCGCGGCTTAGTCATGCAATTCCGATCATCTAGTCAAATACTATTTTTCACCCAATTAATTCCTGAACTCTTCTGTGACCCCATTTCACGCCACTTTATTTTAAGATGCCACTTTTTTTTTTTTTTAAGATGCCTCTCCTATGAGGACAGGCTGAGGGAGCTGGGATTGTTCAGCCTGGAGAAGAGAAGACTTCCGGGGGACCTACTAATGACTTTCTAGTACCTAAAAGGAACTTACAAGAAGGGTGGAGAGGGCCTGTTTGCAAAGGCCTGTAGTGAAAGGACAAGGGGCAATGGTTTTAAATTGGAGAAGAGTAGATTTAGACTGGATATTAGAAAGAAGTTCCTCACCATGGTGGTGGAATACTGGAACAGGTTGCACAGGGAGTTGGTTGAGGCTCCATCCCCGGAGGCATTCAAGGTGAGGCTTGACAGGGCTCTGAGCAACCTGATCTAGTTGGGGATGTCCCTGCCCACTGCAGGGGGGTTGGACTAGATGACCTCCAGAGGTCCCTTCCAACCCAAACCATTCTATGATTCTTGGAGCCCTGCCAGTAAATTATTAGATGTTTGGGTCCCAGGTGCCTTCTCTTCTGCTCTTTGCGGGCCAGCGTGTCACCTCACTGTCACCTGCGTCCGACACGCTCCGGCGCCGCCAGGCTCGGGAAGCCGCCGTTTGTCCCGGAGAGAGGGCCGCGGCACGTGTGCAGTGTCCGGGAGGGCGGCACAGCGGGCGGGCCAGGCCCACCGCCGTGGGGCAACGACTCTCTCTCCTCTCTTCCAGCTTACGACTCGTGGTGTGGCGTGGCTCACGGGTGCACCAGGAAGATCGGGCTAAAGATATGCGGTAAGTCCGCCCGTGCCTCGCCGTGAGACACCCGCACACGCACGCTTCGCTACGCGCCCTGCCTTCACGGGGCCTAGGGACCTTCTGCGGCAGCCTCCCCCCGCGCCCGGGGCAGCGCTGGCCAAGCACCCCCGGGCTGCGGCCTCGGGCTCCCTCTGCGGGCCGCGGGGCGGCTGTGCTCCGCAGCCCCGGCACTGACAGCGGCTGCCGTGACCTCCCGCGGACTTGCCTTGACCGAAGCTTTGCCCCCGCGGGAGGGACGGCAGCGGGCCCCGCCGCCCTTTCTGCCACAAACAGGCGTGCAGGTGCTGACAGCCCCCGGCAAGGGAAGCGCAGGGTCCGCCGGGGAGGTCAGCGACGAGGAACCAGCCGGGGGTTTGGCCGCCTCTCACTGTCTGAAATTTTTCAGCCTTATCTGACTAGAAAATACGGATCTCCTGGGGACAAAAGATTAAAGAGAGCCTTATTAAAGAGCAATTCGTCAGCTTGCTGTGCTGGTAAGATAGCGCTGGCAGCCAGTCAGCGCGAAGGCACATGAAATGCAGGAAAGGAAATAAATGCACAATCAGATCGCAGTGTTATAGCAGGAGATTCATTTGCAGATAACAAGCTGTCTTCCTTCTCCAGATTCTCAGTAGCGCCTTCGCTTTTGGAGACAAACAGCCAAATCATCATTTTCTGATGGGGAGAATCGTTCAGCTTAGCCCGTGCTCCTTATAAATAGATATTATTTTCCGTTTTCCCCAGCCACAACTTTTTGGGGGAATGGGAAATTATTTCGCGGGAGAAAGGGGCCTTTTTCAAAGCAACGATATATCTAAACCTCTTGGCCTGCTTGCCCGAGTCGAAGCTCTTTCGCTAAATGTTTTGTTACATGGAAATCTGGACTGGAAAAGAAACAGGGTGTTGAGCCCTGTGTCTGTTAGAGATTTCATTGGTACCCGCAGGCGGCATTAACGAGTAGTCGCTTAGTTCTATAAATAGCTCCTGATCTGGGTTTAATGGACCGTTTCCCCACCAGTCCCTTCAGTGTCTGGAGCGATGGGCTTTTTCATCATCATTTTAATTTAGGCCGGCAAGCAGAACTGATAAAGTAACGGGCCGTTACGCTTGCTCCGTGTTGCTAGACTACAGGGGTTACAGAGCGACACCGCAGCTTCTCTCAGTGAGATCAAATACACTGAAAATGAAGTATCCCACCATTTTGGATTTGAGAAAGGCAAAACAGTGTAGCAGAGGCTTTGTGAAGGGAGTTCAAAGCAAGCAGGGATGTTGTATTTTTGGCTTGGGTTTGGCGCTTGGTTTTCTCCTCTCTCTTTTCTGTTCTACACGAAAAAAATGCCTTGAATAGCAATGGTGATTGGGAACAATCAAATTTGATCATGACCACTGGTTTTGTTTGTATAAGCCTCTAACATCTTCTCAAAGACAGAGAGGGAAGGTTGCCTTTGGTAAATATATAGACTGAAGTATTAAGAGTGCCAAGAATCTTAATTGAACATGCTAAACGAGATGACATTTGATTATTACAGATGATATCCACTCGTCCTTACCTTTCACAAGACATCATTCAGGGCTCTAACTACTGTGCAGTCACAAAGCTATAGTAAACCAAATGTCTCGGAATTGTGCTTTCTATATGTATCACAGAGACATCAATTAATTCTGAATGCAAACTCTAAACAGGGCTTGAGGTCAGAGAAAAGGCAGGTCTTGAACAATGAGTCAGTTCTTCCACCTGCGTTGTATATTATGTGTTGACATTTTCAGTAATTAGGTATCCAAGATGTATGTGATTTCTTCCCCAACAACTGACCGATTTAAGGATTAGCTGCTTTCCTCTCCGGTTGAAAGCCACCACCTAAGAAGAGCCCAGCTGCTGCCACACCCCCACGCTCTTCGTCTCTGCACATATACTCTTAAAGAGAGCATATTTTAAAGACGTTTAATGAATTGTCCTGGCGGGCAAAGTATGGGCAGATTTTTCCCAGCGTCTGGAGTTGCATGTACACCTTTCACTCCCACCTTGGCAATTATTATTACTGCTGGGACAGATCCATTTTCTTGGCATCAGTGGAAATACTCAGCGTAGTAAAACTGCTCAGGTGCATCTTCAGCTGCCTGGCCGCAGCCAGCTGATGATTCCCAGACCAGCGAACAGCGCAGGAAAATGGGATTTAAAAAGCATCCGTGTGAGTTAGAAACTCAGCTTATCTCCGGAGTCGGTGGGATTTATGCTGCCAAGTCACACAGGCGGTGCTAAATTCCCCCCGCTCCTGCAGCCGCGGAGGAACCAAGATCTCCCACAGCCGCGACTGACGTGCTGCATGGACCGGCAGGCGCGGCGGGGGGCGGGGCCGGNGTCTGTCCCTGCAGGGCGGGGAGGCCCATGTGGGGGGTCACACGCCTGCCTTGTGCGGGTCTTGATGTGGAACAACGCCGGATTTGTGCTCACCTTGCGGACTGAGAGACTCTCTCACCAGTCTGGTCTTATCCGGCTTTTAAAAACTCGGTCTCTGAAAGAGCATCGATGAAAACACCTGTCAGTGGAGCACCTGCGGGAGGTTGCTGCTGCTGGGGAAGGCTACCCCCTTCGCTGCTACAGGAGCAGCAGCGCGGAGGCGGTTTCTTGCGCTGCTGCTTGCTGGATCTCACCTACACCGACCTAACTTTTCACACAGGATACAGATGGAAGGTTTGCTACAGTCGTGTGCCCCTCGGGCGTGGAAGGAGTCCTCGAGGACATGCTGCTGCGCTTCCCTGCGGCCCGGGATGGGAGTGGGCGCTGAGGAGCGTCCCTCACCCTTCCGGGGGAGGAGCTCGAGGAACAAGTGGGTCAGGCGGCCCCAAAGTAGGGGGCTGCTGCTGCCCCGCTGGGCTCCCCCGTGTGCTGGGACCCCTATGTCCATGAGATTCCACCGTGGCTGAAGGATGTGGGCGAACGACGAGTTATCTACAGCCACATGAGCTGATGCCGGGCGACAGCGCGTTCCTCCCTTCGGGCTTTTTAAAATTTAATCTCTGCCTCTGAGCTGCCCCACAAGTGGCCGCTCTGCCTTGCGGGTCCCACGCTGCCAGGCCCCGTGCGAAGCCGCTCTGAATCCCAGCTGATCCCGCCGCAGGCTTCGATGTGCAGTAGCAGGGCCGGAGAGCCCCGGCGGAGAAGAACTGCCGCCAGGTCGTTCGGGCAAGGAGTGAGGTCCGTGCCCCCAGCGTGCTGTCACCGCTGCCTCTCTGGCTCAGCTCTAGTCAGGCCAGACCCTCAGCAAAGTCCAGGCCTCTCTGAGCCTAATGTGAGCCGAACTGTAGGCCACTGCAGCCTTTCTGGTTAGTGAAGCGCTGCTCCCTCGTTTCTCCCCGGAGTCTCCGAGGGACGTGTGCCTGCCTGCACGTCGAGAAGAGGCCAATTGTGAGGGGAGGGAGCGTTGCTGCTCTCGCAGACGTCTTTTTTCACGTAACTCTCCTCATTGAGCATCGCCACTGAAAACCTAGAAAAAATAAAGCAAAATGAAGCCACAGGACCTGGGGAAAGAGTATCGCTCTGGAACTCAGTCTAGACTGCACCTGCTTCGGTATCAGCTGCTCCGCCTCATAACCAGGTGAACAGCACTAGCTGTTGCAAGAGCTAGTGATCGCCGCAAGGACCGTTTAAAGCAGTAACACCAACACTAAAAAAAGAAAATAAAATATAAAACGTCATTGGTCCTGCACGAAGGTAGTTTCCCTTAAACAGTTTTTTTTCCTATAACTTGTTCCTAAAAGCATCATAGAAAGAAAGTAATAAGTAGAATATCAATATTAAAAGGCAAAACGTGTTCATTAAAACTATGGGCTTGAGAAACCTTCCTGCAAATAACCTTGGAGACTCCTTTGGGTGCTCGAACGATGCAGAATGGAATGTCGGCTGGCGTCTCCATTTTCGGTAGCTCTTAGGGTCCGAGGCACAGGCACTACGCCTGGAGCCATTTCTCCCAGCGACTCCGAATCGCTTACTTCTTGTCCACACGGAGATGCAGCCCCTGGGCCTGCTCTAGCGATAGTGGGCTCAGGAGGAGGAGGCCACAGTCCCAGTTCGCTTCGGGGCTCCCGGAGGTGGGTGCACATGGCGGGAAAGCGGAGGGCGCTGGAGTGAAGCGGCGTCGATGAGCGAAGTTAGCGGTGTTGACTTTCCTCTCTGCAAAATCCTCTTCTCTAGCGGATATCCGCAGCCGCGACCCGCGTTGGTTTCAATTGTTGCTTGTTTTAAAAGAAAGGAAAGAGAAATTGGCCAGTGCTCCCGTACTACCTCCCGGAAACATACAGGCAAGCCTGCTGCAGCCTGGGAGGTCAAAATCCATTGTCTGCGTTAACGAAAAGCTCAATACTACGTGTGTAGTGGGCACGGATTTAATGGATCAAATCCTGAAAATTAATTGCTCTCCCTGCCTTGTTAAAACAGACAGGTCTCTTTACTCACCAGGGGCCCAGTGTGGTGCCCACCACCATAATTCTTGAGGTGAGGGATTTGTTATTGCCCCTGCACATAACAACAGCAGTTGTCATCGGGTCATGGGCACCAGGACTACTCCTCCGGTGAGAGCATAGTATCAAAGCATCTTTCCAAGTAGAAAATCTGCATCTTCTGGACGTGTGCTGGTACTTAGTGATAACAGGAAGGTGGGGTTGACCAGTGCTAATGGTGTCCTTAAGAGCTCTGGTGCTCTCAGGACCGCTGCTCCAGAATGGCTGCTTGTTGTCATGCCTTTTGTGCACGAGGGCACCAGGAGGAGAAATGAAAGTGGCCCTGATTTTAATCATACATCATTGCTCCCTGTCTGCTAGGTCCATAAACTTCGCCTACAGGCTGAAATAGCATTGACTCATCCTGAGCTCTCTTCCAGTGCCTGATTACTGAAGTGGAATCTGTCTGATCGACTTAATAAGAATTTACCACTGCACTAAATGACAAAAATGTTTTTTTGCATGGCTGCGTTTTTACAGTTTATGGCATTTTGAGCTTTTCCTCCTGGAGGCAAATAATCCCCATAAATTCTCTTATTCCTGATCTCATTAGTCAGATCCAGAGCCAATACCACTTTGAACTGCTGTCTGGAGAGCTTCTTTAGATATTTCTAAACATGTTGGGAAGTGAGAAAACTCTGACCTGTGCACCTTGCAATAACAATGTAGGGTTCCTGCAAAGGACCAACAGCTTGGAAGACAAGGGCCGGATCGTCAGCTCCCTGAAGGAAAGGCAGTCCTCCAAGAGCCTGCTGGCATGCGAGAACAGTGAGAAGGAATCCAGGTTTCGTCGCACCGAGACGGACTTCTCCAATTTGTATGCCAGAGGTAAACGATTTTTACAGTTTCTGCTTGCTCTGTCTCGAGAACCTCCCTTAGTAGTCTGCTCTCGATTCCCTTGGAAGTCCAGCCACGTTCAGACAGTGCTATTGTTTGGTTGTTTTTGATGAAAGCTCTGTGTGTGTGTTTGCTGAGAGTCACACTGATGATATGTCCAAGTTTCCTGAAATGCAATTTTAGGTACTTTGGGCTGATCCTCTGGACCTCAGCTTCAGCGGTTCCTCTGAAGTGGCTCGAGGTCAAGCCACCAGGAGGAAAGTAATTTTATATTTCCTTTTCAGTAAAATAGCAATGAAACCGTCTATGATTGCTGATGCGGGGCCATTGAGGAGGAGGGTGTTGAAGGGAAATCAATCCCTTTGCATTGCAGAAGGGCAGGTGCGGGTTTGTGGTGGTTTTGGCCCCAGAGAGGTGAGTGCCCAGCACTGCACAGCGCTGGCGCTACAGGGCGTGCTTTTGACCGAGGTGCCTCGGAGGTGTCCCCGCTGTTCCCGTGGCAACCTGGACTCGCCCTTCCCCACAGGGCAAGGGCGGGTCTAGGAGCCCCGGGAGTAGGGGCTGCGTCCGGCCGAGGCTTCCAGGTCCTGGGAGCACTGCGGGCGTCCGAGGCTGGTTCATCTCCTCTTCTAGCTCCCAATGTAAGCTCTGACATCTGGTTTGCCCCGCAGATTTGCTGCCCGCGAAGAATGGCGAGGAGCAGACCATGCAGTTCCTGCTGGAGGTCGTGGACAT
Source organism: Bucco capensis (assembly GCA_013396975.1). Classification (NCBI taxonomy): domain Eukaryota; kingdom Metazoa; phylum Chordata; class Aves; order Piciformes; family Bucconidae; genus Bucco; species Bucco capensis. The sequence goes on from VWZO01010231.1 coordinate 65,655, forward strand.
CCTCCTCAATTACGTGAGGAAGACGTTTGACAGATCCACCAAGGTGCTGGACTTCCACCACCCGCACCAGCTCCTGGAAGGCATGGAGGGCTTCAACCTGGAGCTCTCGGACAACCCCGAGTCCCTGGAGCAGATCCTGGTGGACTGCCGGGACACGCTGAAATACGGAGTGAGGACAGGTAGGTTGTCTCACATTGCTCTGCAGAGTCCCTCCTGGGGTTTTTCTCTGGGCGACGGTAAAGTGAGCGGGCTTGAGCCCACGCAGGTAAGACCACACCCTCTCGACGTCCTGGACTGTGCCTCCCTCGAAGCTCAGCTCCTGCGCTGTCTGGGAGCGCTGGAAATGTCTCTGCTCAGAAACTGAAGTTATTGATGCTCCATCCGTTCCCGGCGGGCAGGGCTCGGTGCTGTTTGCAGAGCCCAGAAACAAGTTTTTAAGACGTAATGTCTTTCACTTGATGAAATGCGAGCTGTCTGTATCTCCGGGGAGCAATATCATTAGGTAAATGAGGACATAAATGACACTGAATTTGCAGTTTTTCTTCCTTATGCTCACCAGACGTTTAATGAAAAGAGACTGAAATCCTAGGAATTATCAATAAAGGAACCCTGTGGATTTCAGCCCATTATCCAGGAGCCCCGCCTGTCCAGGTCCTTCTGAATCAGATAGAAATGCCCATTTATGATCACTGTTTTTACTGGGTGAGCTGTAGCTGGACTCTAGAGCAAAGTCTATGCTCTTTCAGGTTGTTTGGCCTGATATATTTTACATCTGTATCAGCAGAAAGCTCGGCTGGAGACAAACCCTGACTGCTGTACGTACCCCAGCAGGTCAGCAACTGGAGCTATAACGGCGCGGGGCCCCTGTCTGCCCTCCGCGGTCTTGTTCCAGCATTTCAGGATTGCCGAGATCTGCCCGGTGAGCTGCTCTCCTTGGCACGGCTCGTCTCGCCACAGCAAGCGCTGCTGCCACGGCGGCGGGCTGTCCCCCCGCTTGAAGATGAAGGGATGGGAGCTCGGAGAAGGTGGATTTTGTCTGACAGTCTCGAGCTGGGCAGCTGCGACCCATGGGTCCTCAGGAACGGGGCGCTGCGTTCTGCACAGTTTAGTTATGCAGCCGTGAAACCCCAACGCAGTGCGTCCAAGGAACAAAACACTGATAAGAAATGTGGCGATTAGTTTCGTGTCTTTTCCCATTTAACCACTGTGGTTTGATTTATTCAAGAGGGCCAGAGCCGTGTTCTGATTTTCGTGCCCTTAACCAAAGAGCGTATTTCGCTCCCTGGGCCGTGGGTTGTTGAACAGGTGACCAGCAGCAAAGCCAGAGTCACTGTGGGCTGTGTGCTCGCACTGTTATTCCGCTATCGCTGGCGGCGGAATGTCCAGCAAGGGCTTACCCTCACCTCGAGCTTCGCTGGAGCTTTCTCGGGACCGGCAGGACCTGTCCTCGGGAGCTGAGGTGCAGGTAATCCGATCAGACACAAGGTCTGTTCAAAGTAGTACTGGATGCAGCTTTAAATTGCTGCTCGGACCGTGTGACGACCCGTGCCCTGGCTTCCCGGGCCCCAAGGGCCCAGGTTCTGTCTCCAGGCAAAGCTCCCTAAAGACAGCGGAGCTGAATCTGCAGCCCAGCCTCAGGCGTCCGCAGGCTAGCAGACAGCTTTGGGAGGTCAGCGAAATGTCTCTTAAAATAACTTCCCGAACTGTGTTTCGTGGCAAGGGAAAGAAGTGCTGATTTGCAGAGCAAATAGCTAAGCTAAGGCGGTATTTCGACTCGGATCTCCGGGGCGGAAGCAGTCCGATTGCTTCGCCTACGTGTGCCCCCAGTTTCCATGGCAGCTCCTCTTCAGGAGGTACCGGGAGGCGGCAGGGCTAGCAGGCTCACGCGTCGAAAAGGTTCCCGCCTGACACCGCTCGGAGCGGAATCGCTTTTATTTCTCTGTGTCGGAAGATGCTGATGTTCCCGGTGTTGAGACAAATGTGATGTGACAAGGTCCCTCCGGACGTCCAGCGCTGATCCATCCTCTTGGGCTAGGCTGTACCCAGCGTGTTATCTCTCTGTCCTTTCCCAAGGGAGCAGCGATAAGGGCTAAATCATGACACCTCCCCCCACCCCTTGGAGTCCCTCACCATTTGCTAGGAATTTCATCTTCTCACGCTACAGCAGTAGAGCCCAACTACTGGGCTTTTTGCTTATAAAAGTTGTTAAAACAACTTCAGCTGAAATACAGGAAAAAATGATTGACTTGGGTCTGATAGCAAAGCTTTGTTCTTGAGGTGAATCCTAGCTTTCAAACCCCGTGAGGAAGACGCCCGTGCCAAGGAGCTCCTGGGAGGCTGCTAGCGCCCCTCTGCAGCAGCTCCCACTGCACGGGGACATTCCCGCCGGGAATCCAGTGCAGCCCAGCCAACGGAGAGGCTCTCCGCAACCCCCTCATCCCTACAGCCTCTTTACAAGGGTATGAGCCTTCCTCTCCTTGATCCATTCAAATGCAAATGGAACCAGCACCTCCAGGTTGCTACTGCCAAGCATCTCACAGCACGGCGGAGGTCGCGGGCTGGGGGTGGTGGGGGCTCTGGTGATGGGCTAGCCGGAGTCGTTGCTCAGGTTCCGGGAGTGGTTTACACACTCAGTCGGCCCTGAGATTCTCTCTCTTTTAATTTAAGAGCTAATGAATCCATACACGAAGAACTTGCAGAGCAGTTTTTCACTGCAAGTGTGATAAGAGTGCAGAAGGATTAAATGGTTAAAAACTGAAACCTAAGACATACTGGTGGAATTGTTCTAAGTCGCTCTCAATTCTCTTTCCAGGTCACCCTCGCTTTTTCAATCAGCTTTCCACAGGACTGGACATCATTGGCTTGGCTGGGGAGTGGCTAACATCAACTGCTAATACAAACATGTAAGCAGTGTTCCGTCGTCAGCATCTGTGACAGGTGTTACAGGGGCTGCCATCCATCGTGGTAGACAATTACATGTCTATGACAGTACATTTCTTCTTCAAATGATGATTGCTGCATCATCAATAAAAGCATCTCATATTTTTCTTAATGTGGCAGTAATACGGTGATAATAGTTATATAAAGCTAAGCAGTTTTACATTTCTGGTAAGTAGAAATGTGAATATCCCAGAGCATATGGTAAGTAAAACGTGATGATTCTAATACAGTAACATAAAATTATTTTTCTCCTGATATATTTTTTTTAAAGCTTTGTCTCTAGACCGAGTAATTCCTTAGTTATTCGTGTATCAACACTAGAATACAAAATACATAGAAGTTCCTTTTCCCTGTTGACTTCAGAGGTAGCAGGCTTGAGGCATCACTTTCTCCTGCTCATGTGCTGGTAAAGAAGTGGCTTCTGTGTGACTTCACAATAATTTAAAATATAACACAGAAAATTAATTTACTAATGAAGGAATCAATCTAAGATTTATTAAAATTTTGTGCAAATAAGTATTAAAAAAGTAAAATTCCACATCTAGAACATATACATTTTTCTGTATACATTTTCCTGTGACCTCAAAGTGAATGACAGCTACATGTAAATGTAAGGTATTATTTTGAATTTTTGCAACAAAGAGTGTAATTAATGAAAAAATCCAGTCAACAAAAAACCTTCTAGTCATTTTTTTTTATGTATTGATTTGTATGTGCTCAAAAATGCTATGGAAGTCCAGATCTTTAGCAGGTAATAAACTGCTCTGGTTTAGTCCTATATTGGATAGGTTTTAACTCCAAAGCTACCTCTGCTTTGGGTACTTGGTTGCTAACTGGCAGATGCAAGAAATGCATCTGCAGCTTAGAAAATTAACACAGGTTTATCTGTGAGTATATGATTCATTAAGTACAGCTGTTTTCTAGCAGCTCTATGTAGATTATGAGATATGCCTGTTTCTACGACATTAGCAACAAATAAAAAATGCGTAAAGCGCTCCAGCCAAAACCATCTTAATCTTTGTGATAAACATCTTCTCATTTCCCTGTTTGCTTAAAATTGTTATGACATATTCAGATTAAAAAATGCAATTGTGAAGAAAATCCAGCAACATGTATTTTAATTGTAAAACAAGTATTGCAATGTGCTTTGAAGTGTTTATTTTTTCACAACAATTAAAAGTAAAAATAGTTCTGATTACATTTATAAAAGAAGACTTCGCTTAAACATTGTTTCTCTGTGACAAAAACATACTACAGAGAGTGTCACTTTTTGTAAGTCTCTTTGACTACTTTAGTTACTCTTGTAATCAGTGAAATGGCACAACTGTGATAGGTTCTAATAGAATTCAGCTCTGTGGCAGACTGTGATAGCATTATGAAGAAATGCTATCATTATTAAGAACATTGCATGCACTTTTGAAAGTAACTTTTTTTAAAAAACGAGGTTGCTTTTTCCTTCATTTGGTTTTAAAAGTGAATTGTTAAATCACTAGTTCTGTAAAGCTACTTTCTGGTCCATTTATACTTCAGATGACATATTTTGAAACTTCTTCTCTGTGAGCATGAAAATTGAGGTTTGGCAAATGCAAAATTATACATTGCTCTCTTTTTTTCAGCAAACCAAGGTCAACATGCTATGCTTTCAAATAACTCAGTAATTGCAAGTAAGGTTAAAGCAAGATGTTTGTAAAATACGATTCAAAGAACTGACAGAGAAGGTTATTTAAAATAGCCAAATCATCTCTGTGAGCTCTGGGGGATATATTATTTCTTCTAAGCAATGTTCCAGCACAGAAGATCAGGTTCTGACCTTTACTTAGAAACTGTTCTAACCTGTTTCAGCTACACAAGCATGTTAAATGTGACAGTTACACTGGATTATAGTAGGGAATATTTTCCATTTGTTATTTTTAGTTTTCTACCTATAAACAATACTTAAAGTATTTGTGAACAATTAAAAAATGTGTTTTGTTTTACAAATGAATTTTAAGTAAACACAACATGTATTCTTAAGAATTTAAATTGTCTTTAGGAAATTGAATGTCACTGTGAAGAAATATATTAAATTAAATATAATAAGCTTCCCACATGGACTTGGAAATAATGTGTCAGTGTGCTATTCCTAGCTCAATCACTAATCATAAGGCCTTCAGGGTGCAAGTTTCAGAAGTTGGCAATATTCATCCAGCTCTAGGGAGCAGGGTATTTGCTCACTATGTAGCAGCCAGCTGAGGTTAGAACACAACAACATTATCTGGAAGTTCTCTTTATGCTCACTGTTAGCTGAGATAACTTATATTGGTATTTTTAGTATTATACTTTTATGCTTATTAAAATGTATGAAAAATTCATCACATTTATTCTCAGAATGTTTTGGGGTTTGACTTTTTTTTTTTTTTTAATGTACTGGTGAACAGGAAAACAGGTTGATAGAATCATTTGGCCTTTAGATGAGAGCAGAACTAACCCAACATTGGCCTCTACAGAAAACCTATTCATTTATTCTGTTAGTAAAGACCTGAGACTCGTTACTGCTTTAGTTAATTCTTAGAAATATCTGTAAATGCTGTAATTGTACAAAAAATCTAATCAGCATTTTTGTCAGAAGATTGGTTCTAAAGTCAGATTCTTCCAAGCCAAACACACTTCTACATTTCAGAGAATTTTTAAAAACCATTTAAGTTTAAAAGAGGGAACTTGGAGTGAACTCTAGGAAGATATGATTCTTATGTACAAAAAACTTGCTTAACATTATGTATTTTTTCTGTACAAGCCTTTAAGTCTTCTGGGAAGTATGTAGGGATCAGCATGCAAAGTCTCAGGCCAAAAATCAAAATATGTTCAAACTCGTGGGAAAAATATCACATTGACTTAAATGTATCTTGTGTTAGGCTACAGTGATCTATACTCTGGCAAGTTCCTATTGACTTCAGTTGGTTATTCTACCTAAATAAAGATTGGAATATATCCTAGACTTGCAGTGCTTAAAAACAAACCAAACGCCACTGTTAGCAGACACTGAGTTACTAGTTTTGTCTCTCTGTAAATATTGGCAGCTCCAAACTTCAGATCAGCATTCAACTGTCTGTCTCTGGCAGTTCTAATGATAATAAAAGCAAAAGAAGCAGTATTTTGCTTCTGACAATAGCAATTACCACAATTAAACGAACTATAAGTGCTGTTTAATCTTAAAGGTGTGTTTCAAAAATAGTGGTTGTGTTTCTCTGATGGACTAAGGACACATGAGGATTGAAGAAAAAGATTAATATTTTAACTAACCAGTGCAATTGTAAATAGAAGGCAATCTTTTCAGACACACATTCCCTTCTTCATATCACATGACTCCTTGAAATTTGCAGTATGTATTCTCAAAATGTCGTTTTAGTACACAACGCAAATGCTTTTGCAAAATTATTCAAGTGGGAGGTATCATTCAGATCCAAATGGTCAGGGTGTGATTTTCTTGCAGATTCCTTTGGAGATCACAGGTTGATTGTTTAGTTTCTCTCTGCTTCTTTCCCCCCTTCTTTTCTTTTTTTTTCTTTTGTTGTTTGTTGCTTTTTTTGGTTTGTTTTCCATACACAACAAGCTGAGTTTGTTTACAGAAGTACCAATTTATCCACGTACCTTGATCACTGAAAACGGCTGTATGGTTGTCACTTCCTATCCGTGTATCTGTCTGTGACATCAGGGCATACCAGACTATGCAATCTCTTTTGCCTTCACTAAGTGGATACAATAGTTGACTTCTGACTTGTTTTTGGTAATTGGTAATTAGAAAATCATCATTTATAATTACTCTTGACAGTTATTGATCACATGGTATTGTAGAAATAAGTTGTCCTTGGAGATCATCAACAGAATAAATCCACATAATTAATTGTATTTAGATTTTGAAGCCCTAGCTCAATACTTCCAATTATGGTTGTGTTTAGTTCAGTGAAGTTCACTGTTTTCATAAGGATTTGGCAATGTTATTCTACAAGTGTGGAATTGGCAGTTTGGGAAACAAATATTTTACAATACAATCTTGTACAGCAGTCAGCAGAACTATAATAGTGAGCATTGTCTGATGTTGACTATATAGAAAGTTGCAAAAGTGCTAGTAGTATAGATTTTATTGACCACTATTTCCACTATTGTCTTCCTGACAACTTTTGCCTGGATAAAGGTTACGATGTGAGAATTTCAACTTACAGGAAAACTTTTAGGAAGCTTAAGCATTTTCATAAAGAATCATTTACTAGGAATTTATTGGGTTTTTGGAATCTGTATTTTATTTTCTTCTTTTGTTTGTTTGCTTTTTCTTTCTCTATACAGGTTTACCTATGAAATTGCCCCTGTTTTTGTCCTCATGGAACAAATAACACTTCGAAAGATGAGAGAGATTATTGGATGGTCAAATAAAGATGGTGATGGAATATTCTCACCTGGTGAGTTTTTCCTCTCCATTTCAGTGGTTTGACTAAAGTCTCAAAAGTTAAAATAAACATGTGTCTGAATACCCACAGCATCTGCAACACAAAACAATGCACCAGATATTTAGAAGTAGGAATGCTTTGTTTAAACATACTACAAAAAAGTTGGGAGGAAAAATATATTTTTGAGTATGACTATTTATCATGGCTGGTCAACAATTTTAAGCTAGACTACAAGCTCTGATATATAGTTAGCCATTTAAACACTCTTTTATGGAAGGTAATTTCCGGAGGTGCTGAGGAACCACAATTCCTGCTGACCAGTAGCCCTTGAGAACCATGCACTGAATTCTCTGATGATCAGTGAGGATTTGGGCTCACAGTTAGAAAAGACTCTTATTGCCTGTCTCTTTCTGGAACAGACTGTCTGGGACCACAGTATGATTCTGGTATGAAGACCAAGACAAAGTGTCTTTCCATGAAGGTGATATAAAGGCAGCCAGTAGTGACAGAAAAGACTTGTAAACCATGTGGAGGCCCTGGGCCCATGTGTGAACAACACGGGCAACCAACACAACTCCAGATTTCGGGGTTTGGTGTGGGGGAACACCATCCTGTTTCAGAGGATGAAGGACAATTCCGCCTCCTTTTGGAAGAGCCCACACAAAATCCAGGAATGCACATCTGCTTGGTCTCCAGTCCCATATGTTAGTAAAACACAGATCTTTCTCATTGTTCTTGTTGATGAGAAAGATTAGAGGGAAAACATTATCCTAGATTTTATTGAGATTCACCTTACTAAATTTTGAGCTTCATTGTAGAGCTGAGCTGGTTGTCCTGGGCTCTTTTTAGCAGTAAACCAAGGGAAATAGGTGCTTTCCCTCAACTCATAGAATCATAGAATGGCCAGGTTGGAAGGGACCTCAAAGATCATCTAGTTCCAACCCCCCCACCACAAGCAGGGATGCCAAAACACTAGACCATGTTGCCCAGTGCCACATCCAGCCTGGCCTTGAACACTGCCAGGGATGGGGCAGCCACAACCTTTCTGGGCAACCTGTTCCAGTGCTTAATCACTCTCCTGGTAAAAAACCACCTCCCAATCTCCAGTCTAAACCTCCCCTCCTTCAACTTAAAACCATTCCCCCTGGTCCTATCACACTCTGATCTCCTAAAGATTCTCTGTCCCTCTGTCCTATAATCTCCCTTTAGGTACTGAAAGACTGCTATCAGATCCCCTCGAAGCCTTCTCTTCTCTTCAAAAGTAGGTGACCAAATAGATTAGCTGAATCACAGCCTGCAAGGTGCCTCTTTCCCTTAACTGATGATAAGGAAGCTTAGAATAACAAGCTCAGCTGTAGAAATCCACCCTTTAGACATCTACTTCTGTATCTACAATGAGATGGAATAAATCCATCCAGTATGTGACATTTCTTCAGTCTCAGACAATTTGATAAGTTTCTGTTATTCTTGCTAACAAATTGTCGTGCAAAAGCTGCACAATGAAAGAAGAAATTTTAGGAATGTGTTACAAACTGTTAGCAAGCTAAAGAGACTATGGGTAAGAAATTCTATCAGTATGACTTTCTAGAGGGTCTGTCCCTGTGCTGTTTAGCCAGATGACCATGCATTTCAGAGATTTATTTTTTTTCATAGATTGCTGTCACTTTTACTGCATAATGCAAATGAGAGTTCTATATCTTTGGTTCAATATGTGTTTTTTCTCATTATCCTTGTTTTATATTCATCTATTCACTCACAGGAGGAGCTATCTCCAACATGTACAGCATAATGGCTGCACGCTACAAGTATTTCCCTGAAGTCAAAACCAAAGGCATGGCTGCAGTCCCTAAACTGGTTCTCTTTACCTCTGAACATGTGAGCTTAACATACTGCTGATTCTTAGTTTATCAAAGTATGCTGTGAATATGCTTTGTCATGAAACAACCACTCCATTAACTGTGCATGTGTTTTGCTGCAGAGTCACTACTCAATAAAGAAAGCTGGAGCTGCACTTGGATTTGGAACCGACAATGTGATTCTGATAAAATGCAATGAAAGGTAGGATGTACACTAAGGTTTTGATATATGAAATGTGTTCATCTGTTAAATTTGTTGTATTGTGCTTAAGGACTGGTTCAGCACAGTGTGTCAAGTTGCTAATGGCCTGTTGAGAAAATCCTATTAAATTATTTCAACTATAGCTAATATTTCCATGTGCAGTCTTTAATTTTCTTTGTTTTTCTGTTTCTACAACAATTACAGAGGCAAAATAATACCAGCTGATTTGGAGGCAAAAATTTTGGAAGCAAAACAAAAGGTTTGTGTTTATAAAAATTAGTGCTTAACTGTTTGGCTTAGTAAAATCATCTCTTCTTTTGAAGACTGAGGGTTAACACTAAAAGAGAATATTATAATGATACAAATATTATAATAATATTTTCAGATGCTTAATTATATATTCATGTATTGGTTATGGAATGATCTATATGTCTTGCTAAGGTTTCCACTTACTGTTTAGAAACAAAGCATTTTTGACTCTCTAACATCTGTATTTTATGACTTTTAAGAATAATGTTATGTTTGGAAACCTTATTATGAAAAATTATGAAAACATGAAACTAAGCATACTTTTATCCAAACTTGAAAGTTTAGCCCAAGCCATCAAAAAAAATCTATTGAAGTCCTAAAAATTCCCGTAGATTTCAAGTGTGAGGCTTCAGGGTTAGTATTTTGTATAAAACCACCGAAATTTGAGTGATCAAGATTTTTTTTTTCTTAACTTCTTTATATTTCAGCACTCATGAAATAGCAGTCCACATTTATTTAATCTATTTCAAAACTCTCTCACTTTGATCTATAGTTCCACGTTTATTACTTTTGGTTTGGATTGCTTTGTTCTGTTTCTTAGTAGATAAAAACTAAAGGAACAACTTCAAACCTTCACATCACAATTTACAAATCACATTTAATTAATTTTCCTTCATACTACTGTAAAAGTCTCAACTTTACTTGACTATTGCTAGTCTTCTACTAGAATGTTTGAATCTCCTCACTGAGATTAAAGAAAACAGTATTCTTTAGTGTCTGACAAGTTCATTTTGTGATGATAAGGTACAATAAAAACAGAGTTTGTTCCTATCATGTACACAATTTGTTAGTTTCTACTGTTTCTCACAGGTACCTTTCACATGGGAAGAAAAACATTTTTAGGCTAGAAAATGATATAGCAACATTTCTAAAATTATTTTAACGCTTTTTTTTCCTAAAAGAGGTTGGATATTGTGTTTCATATTTTTATTTCTGTTGCAGGGATATGTTCCTCTTTTTGTAAATGCAACTGCAGGCACAACAGTATATGGAGCCTTTGATCCAGTAGAGGAGATTGCAGATATATGTGAAAAATATAACCTCTGGCTCCATGTAGATGTGAGTAACTAAATGAAGTGGTATTATTCAGGCAAAAGAGGATTTTTGCATGCACATGTTCTGTCTTGGATTAAAATACTTTTTACTAGATCCTGAGTAACTGAAAATATCTTAGGCTTTTCCAAAATGAAGAGTCATCTCTTTTTTTTTGTTTATCTCTTCCAGGCTGCCTGGGGAGGTGGACTCTTAATGTCCCGAAAGCATCGTCATAAATTGAATGGAATAGAAAGGTACTACATGGAACTTATTTGTAATACTGTTATTAAAATACTTCCTTAAGGTACATGACCCTTCACAAATTCATGAAAAGGTGAATTTGCTGCATTAAGGAGTTTAAACACTAAATTAAACAAAAGCAAGACAGATATGAAAGGTCCATGGCAGAAAGACTGAAACAATACTACAAAAGAAAACAGTGGTGAGCAGCTGAGTGAAAGGCAAATTTTCAGTAGATTTGAAGGAGAACAAGGATATTGTTTGGTAACAAAGAAGAGAGGTTGCTCTGTACATTATTTTGAAGGGATTGTAAGTCTGGGAATGAGTGAAGGAGGATTTGAGGAAAATAAGAACTGTGAGATCTAGACAATCTCTGAAATGTAGGGCTTTAAGAACAGCAGTGAGAAATGAGGAATTCAGAGGTTTGAGTGTGAATACCTGTTATAGGTAGCCATGACATTTGGGAATTTGTAGAGATTCCCTCCTGAAAGGTGTTCACATTTATTTCCAGAAAATAGAGTGTATGATCTGCCTGAAAATGAGCATTCTGTAATAGAAAGTATATGCATACTTGCTTTTGTGTTGCACTTACATATATACACACACATCTGTAATAGTGTATGCAACAAAGACAGGAACACATGGTAGAGACTGAATCAGCAGCCACTTGTAGGAGCAAATTTCAGTACCTGTAAGGCTGGAAATGACTATGATAGCACAGAGCTAGTACAGTTCTACTGTGCCAGGCTGAAGACTGAGGGAAATTACAGGGAGGCCAGAAAGAGTCAGATATTTGCCACATCTCAAGTCACGGGGCCCATGAATTGATGCCATGAATTGATTACATAAAACAAGCAGAAAGCTCTTGTAGAGGCCAGAGTTACGTCTGCAGAAAAGAGTGTATGTGTGCTTCCAAGCACATAACACAGGTTACCAAGATGCCCATGGAGACCAGAAGCTAGCCTTTATTAAGCAAGTAATTGAATCAAATTTTAAAAGGCAAAGCATTTGTGTTGGAAATGATAGCAGAGAGAGAGGGTGATCCTCCTGCCAGACCTTACAAATCAGACTCAGGAGGAGTCCCATGTGTCTTTGGCACAATTGTTCCCATATCCAACAATAATAAGGCTGTAGTTTGTAGAAGATGCTATGTTTATAATCTCATAGTTGTATTTGCCTCTAGATTTCCTCTGAAACTGCTCTATCATAAAAGGCTGCTCATCTGAATAAAAATCAGAAAAGCAATGAAGAAATAGAAACATAAGATCAGCTTCCAGGGAAGCAAAAAAAAAAAAAGATTTGAAACAAGCTCTACCCATGTACTTTTAAATTAGGCCCAAATTGCTTCCTTGAGTCAACCATGCTGAATGTGGGCACTGTGTTAAGGCACAAAATGAGAGCAGTGGGCAATGCTCTTCTTTAGGGAAAACAAGTTTCCTAGTGGTGGGCATTTTATACAGTAAGTGAAGTACAAGATAAAGAATAATGTACAGAAAGATTGGTAGGAAAACCACGTCGACCCTTTTGTTGCAGGGGCAGCAGTATGTGGTATGGCAGGAGTACTCTGAAGTAGCAGAGCCATGTCAACCTCTGCCCAGTCCAATTTGCTAGTCACTCATGGTATGGCAACATGTCTAATATGAGATGAGCATTGTACAGTAATTTCCTTAAGCTACACAGGTTTGGTCACAGTAGTTTGGCACACCACTTTTGACCTGAGGGAAACCTAGAGGTGCTAATCCATGTCCTCAATGAATTAGCACATGCAGAAAGCAGCAGGCTACCAAGCATGATATTATTTCTCCTCTAGTCAGCTGTTAGATCTTCAAACATGGAATAGGGCCATGTGTGCTGTGTAATTGCCTGTCATGGGCCCCAGCTGGGGTCTACTGCTAACGCTTAGGCCAGACTTGGCCTGCCTAGAGACGTGGGTATGTAGGACTGGCATGCTGCCACAGTACAGAGCTGGGATTGCCTATGGTAGGATAGCCTCCAGCTGACTGTCTGCACAGGCTAGAGAGTGGTGTCTTCATGTAAAAATAAGCCGAATGGTCCTTCCAAAAATTACTTGAAATTGCCTTTGTTTGGAAACCTGGAAAGTAAATAAATGTGCTAAACTGAAAACATGGCGCGCTCAAAAGGAAATGAGCTGTTGTATAAAATCCTGTTTCTTGACTACTTCATCTGAACTATCAGTAAAGTTTTTAAAAGATAATTGCCTCCTGAGCTATATACCTGCTGGTTTGCTCTGCCTAAACAGGAAATTTTAGGGGGGTAGTACAGACTACTTTATATCTCTGGCTGAGGGGAGCTACAGTCAAACCTAGCAAGGCAGAGGTTGGAATGGTGTCTGTGGTGCTCAGCATGGAGTGAAGGAGTCGTTGTGTTGCTCAGAACAGAGGAACTGTGGTTGTGTCTCTGGCCTCTGAGAGAAGAGTGTAGAAGACAAGGAAATATGTTTGAATTTTCTTTCAACCACATTGTAAGAAGACATGTATAGTCTGTGAAATGTGATTATACTCTTTACTTCTCTGGAATACACAATGAATCAAGGGGACATCTGGTAATTAATTACTTAGGGTGAAGTGATCAATGGATGTGCAATGCTGGCACATATATTTTAGTGTCATCATTAAACTGCCTAGGATACTATGTTAAAAATACAGAGCATCTCATCTGTTTGGCTAGTAAATTAGGTGAATTTGTGCATCCAACTGTGTTTACATGTAAAGAATTTTAAATTTTATATATGGAATGATAGGATTGTGATGTAAAGTTTTATAGCCTTTTAACAGTCCATGGGCTTGACAAGCTAGTACAGAAAAGGTCTCTTGTGACTCTAACTGGAAAAGCAGATAAGCATGAAGAGCATCTTTTCCCTTGCTTTTTACTTTTCCAGTAGCTGTTCAGTAAAGGACTGCAATCGCCCAGAATTCATTTTCTCTTATTTGCCTGACACCCTGTCTATTCCATTCAGTACCTTGAATTGATATAACCAGTTGATCTGGTTTTGTTAGCTTTATTAGTGCTATTTCTAGATGTGGAATCTTCTGGGGATGAAGTAACTATACTATATCAGCTGATCAGCATAGCCTGACACTAATTAGCTGGTATTAGTAATAATGTAAATTATTCAGACGTCTGACATTGCAGTGTTAACACACAACAAATTCCTTTCCTGGATAGTATAGTTAGGAAATAACTATAATAATCTCCACAGTGAAATCATCATGGTTAAAATTGAATACATTTCTAGCTGGAAGCAGAAAGCAAAGATGATATCTTCAAGATAAATTTTTGTTTTCTAGATCTATCTGTATGTGTAATTCTTTTGCAGAGCCAACTCAGTCACTTGGAATCCACACAAGATGATGGGAGTGTTGTTACAATGTTCTGCCATTCTTGTTCGGGAGAAGGTCTGCCTTATATTTAATAATTAAGCAGTTTAAAAAAAAAAGTAAATATCAAGCCCTACTTTTTAAGAGGGTAGTGCAGAATCCATTTAATTTCAAAAGTTTATTGGAAGGAATAATTTTATGAATTTACATTGTGTTTAGGAAGTTGTTTTATCTTTTCTGTTTGGTTGGGGTTTTTTTGTGGTTTGTTTTTTTGTGTGAAAACTGTGGACAATACAGGTCAGATCTTTACCTGTTGAATCTTTGTATATTCTAATAACAACACTAGAGCCATGCTAATATAGTTTGTCTGAGCCTCTGTTGTGTTATTTCTATGATACACTGAACATAACACCCTTAGTCATTGGTTGCAGTCTAAACTGCTTAAATAAAAAGTAATTTTTTAACCTTTACAGTGGTTTAAAAGTTTCTCAATTCTGTTGAAAAGAAAATATGCTGCTTTTATTATGACTCCATATACATTTTTAGGATTTTCTTCTAGATACTTCATTGTAATCAATGAAAGCAAGACCAATGTCTTAATTCTTTTAAGCTATATGTATTTTCCTTAGATGATTAAAAAAAAAAAATAATTTGTCAATAGGACTAATGCTGTTATCTACTAATTTCTGGCATGTCAATTACTACTAGAAGAGGTTAGTTGCAGAAGTGGTCTCTGTGCATAGAACTAGGATGAAGGAGTTGTGGGCTTCAGCCCTAAGCCTGCCATTGCTCTTCCAAGTGACCCATCTCTCAACTGAAGACTACAGCATCTATTTCCCTTTATAAAACAGTTTAACATCCATTGGAGTGAAGCACTAGCTATTATTTACTGACTTACATGCTTATTATGCTAACTATTGCAGGATGTTGTCAAATTTTTTATTATCTATATGAAAACTTTGATAGATGGTTTTGTATTTATCAGATATAGCAGTGTCTTCAAGCATCTTCAGAGAAACACTGATAAATTCTAAAGGATATGCAAACTGTTTTAGAAAAGTCACATATGTAAGACTTCTGTGTAACATACAGGAATTTGCTCTTCTATATTTCTTTCAGAGTTGTATACCAGTAATCCATAGGTTTCTATTTGTGTGTGACCCATAGCTATTTGTAAGCAAAAAATATCCACTTTCTGTCATTTCTACTTATATTCATCACAATTTTTAAGTGTCATAAATGTGAACAATATATAAAGTTGCAGCCTTCAATTGCTTCTTTTTTCCTTCATTTTTTGTAGTTACCTGCTGCACTGAGAGACTGCAGCTTTATTCTAGTGTGTAATTTAACCATCAAAAATTTAATTCTTAAGAACATAGACTTCCAAAGTGAAATCGACAAAGTGGCAAAAACTAAGAACGCAAATTAATTTGCAAATTATTTTTTAGATATGGTTGTGTAAAACCATATGACTTCTCCAGGGCTTTTAAGAGAATCACCTTAGGTTATGAAATTATTTTTGTGGCTCAGGTTTACAAAACAAGGTCAGTATTTTATAATTTGGCCTTTAAAAAGCAATTCTTCTGTATGTATTTGAAATTTTTTAAAATATGCTACTAACATATTTAACATATGCATACAGTTTCATATGCATAATTGCCACATAAATATATGTTTTTCATCACAGGGTATACTTCAAGGCTGCAATCAAATGTGTGCAGGCTATCTGTTCCAGCAAGACAAACAATATGATGTGTCCTATGACACTGGAGATAAGGCAATACAGTGTGGCCGACATGTGGACATTTTCAAATTCTGGTTGATGTGGAAGGCAAAGGTAAATAATAGAAGTATAAAAGAAGTAGAAGTAGAAAAATCAGAAATTTATTAAATTTATAAGTCCCATGTAATGGAATATTTTTTTAACATAAAAGTTTGTATAATTGCAATCTGTAAACACACAGGTATCTGAGTATTAAGCCAGAAAAGAGCCATTTGAATTGTAGAACAATACTAGCCACCAATAAATTCAGCTGGAAATGAAAAGGAAAATTTAACTCGCTAGATGGGTCCAGAAGTAAAACACAGGACACAGAAGGGCAGGACACAGAAATGATCTTTGGAGTCTACACATTACACATGTATTTCATAACAGATTGCTTGCAGTAGCAGCAAAGTAGACTTGATGACTTACAAGGGTCCTTTGAGTATCACATTTCAATGCATTGATTCTATAAGCAACTTTGAAAACAAAACCTTTTTCTTAAGAAGGTTTGCACAACTGATGATTTAACAGTTGATTATATTAATAGTTATTATACTAGTATAGTATGCCTGGATGGCTGAATTTAAGCATGAGCTTATGTGCAAGTTTATGTGTTCATGAGATGAGGGTCCCTGCAGTCAAGAAAACACATTTGATTTTTATTTCTTTATCTACAGTCCTTTTATTACTATTCCTCTTGCTCTTATGCTGACAAAATGGGAATTCAGTTGGGTAATCTGTCCACAGTCTAATCTTTTTTTATAAAACAGAGACTGTATCTAATGTCAAAATGTTCAGTCAAAAAAGTTTACACTTGGAGTGAGAGTTAGAGAGCAATAGTAAATAACCTGTAATGATAAAAGATGTTTTCATGCGGCTTTCCTCAATACTGAAGACTGAAGGAAGAAAGTAACAGAACTTTAAAAGTAACTCTATGCTTTTATACAGATTATAGAATTGTGATTGTTTATTTTTAAAAGTACTTCAGAAAAAGAAACACTTCAAAACAAAATATTTATAACAATTATTTTAGTAATCAGCATAGGTTAATTTACCAGGCTAAGTACATTTCAGTTCAGACTCAATTCTTCCTCCAAAATAAAACGTTTTAGTACAGTATGAGAAACTGTTCATGGCATATAAGAATCGCACTGTAACTAACAACTTCAAAGTGTGTTGTTTATGGTTTTAATTACCGAGTGTTGACTACAGACATTGTCAAAGCACAGAGTGAGCATTTTCCTAAATACCAGGCAAACACTTTTTTGGAAAACTAGCATGCTGATTCTATCTCTGATGTTACCTTCACCTCTTAAATTCACCTCACTAAAGCAGTAGAGCACATCACATTTGAAAACAGAACAACACAAAACAAAAAACTGGAAACCATGATGGATATGGGTCTTATTTAAAATTCAGAAGTGGGAAATTTGTGGATATGATTCTTTGAAAATAATATAGATTAAAATTGCAAAGCTGATCTGTATATTTGGAATTTAAATTTCTCCAGAAATCAGTTACTTCATATTTCTGTTTAGTCTTGAGATAGTTTCAGATTTCTTGGACCTGAGTTCTCTGAGATATTGGATAGAACCTGTTTCTAGCAGTTTGAACAATTGTTTTACATACAAGTTAATAAAACAAAATATAAGGAGCTGTGGAAATATTTCCTTCAGCATTAGCCACCATAAGAGATCATACTCTTGTACTCACAGTAGAAAAGTACAGCCTAGGTCCAGAGGTATTCTTGTAACTTTAGCTTCAGTCATTTTATACAGTACAAAGAACTTACTCCAAATATGCAATAATTTAAGAGAGTACTTGTCTTTCTTCATTTATGTATGCAGTGTACTTAAAAAAAACCCAACAAACCAAAACAAAAAAAACACAAGCAACAAGCCCCACAATTTTTTATTATTATTACTTTATTCAATATCAACATTCATCTACTTTTTCTGGGATTACAATCTTTCAGAACAAATCAAATATGACAGAAGATCAGTGGGTAGGCAAATAACTTCTAGCAAACATATTGCATGCTTTTGCTTGCTGACTTTTTTAAACACAGATTTCTAGCAAACTGTTCAGAGGGAATAAATTATGTCCCAACTCTCACCTGTTAATTGAGTTCCCATTCCATGTTTCTAGTCTTTCAGCAAGACGTCTGAAGTCAAGAATTAATATTCACAGTGTTTTTGGAAACTGTAAAAAAGAAGAGCAAGCTGAAAATAATCTATTAAAAATATTGAAAGCCCTTGTTTTTATCATAATAAATTCTCTTAAAATGAGACCATAACCAAAAAGTGATTGCAGTTAGACCACATTTAGCCACTTTTGTAGCAATGATTGACTTAATTTTTAAATTACAGGAAATAATACTGTTAAATGTTTGATAAACATTTAAGAGTAAAACCCGTCTAAAAAGATGATTGCATCAGAGGAAGAAAAATGACCATGCAATTAATACTTACTTTCTTTTAAAACAGGGTACAGTAGGATTTGAAAATCAGATCAACAAATGCCTGGAGCTAGCAGAATATCTCTACACTAAAATAAAAAACAGAGAAGAATTTGAGATGGTTTTTGAAGGGGAAGTAAGTTTTCTTTCACTTAAATCTGTACACAATTTTGCAAACAGTCTTCACACTTTTCACAGTTCTTCAAGCCAGCTTTGAAAAATACCTTTTTTTCTTTTGTAAAGAACTACATGACTATTGGCATCTGGGCAGGTTTTTGGCCAAAAATATGTGGTTTGTACCCTAAATGTCAGATTTATTTCCTCCTCTCCTGCAGAGGACTTCTCAGTTCAGGGCATGAAGACTACCTTATTACAATCTGTTAATGCTGAGATTCTGCATTATAACATATGTAACTGAGAAACTGCTATTTTTGCTGTATGTTCTGTTGCTAGTGCCACTGCATAAGCTCTTATTTGATAGGATAACAAATACCCTTTGTCTCTTCATTTATTAAGAAAAGGAAAATTGGGTTGTCGCTGCTGCAATCCTGGAAAACAGTTCTTCATAAAATTGCATGAAGTTGAAAACCATTTGCACTTTGTTAGCCCTCTAAAACACTGTATAGAGATATTGTATAGGGAATCTAAGGCAGCAGATGCAACTAGGAGTAAAGTAATCCATTTATTTCCTTTCAACATGCAGAACTAGAAAAGTTAATACTGTATTTTGTCTTCCATGTCTGTGCTAAAACATGCTAATGAGTAGCATTTAGTTTGTGATTGATATTATTTTGTTTATTGCTATATGTATTTGGTTCTTTTTGCAGCCAGAGCATACAAATGTATGTTTTTGGTATATTCCACCAAGTCTCAGGGGCATGCCAGACTGTGATGAGAGAAGAGAAAAGTTACACAGGGTATGTGAGCTCTGTTAAATGCAAAAATAATCTAGTCTTTCAACCCAAAGGATTCTTTTTATTAAAAATATTATGTATGTGTTATAATATTAAAAGTAATATATAATATTGCCACACATTCCAAATTCTGTGATGTCAGTTTTCCAATTGCTTGTTATGACCTTGATATTTGTTCACCTTTGTCTCCTATTTATACTGACGCTGAAGTCACTTTTTCCCTATAGAACCAGATACAGAACGTACTCAGTTAATTCTGTGTTTGGTATCACTTCTGCACTTTGAAAACTGTTAGCAATCTTTAAAAAGTAGCTAGGCACAAAGATATCTCATTTGTGTTTGAATAGGATAGCATATCAGCAAGGAATGAACTTTGGGATACTTTTATTTTAAGAATAGAGAGAAGTGAAGACATCATAGAGACACCACCAGGAAATGTATTGTGTTATTTAGGACTTGAGGGAAATGAAATACATTAATTTTACCGTAGCATTTTAGACAGAAGTGGATTGAAATACATTGAGGAGAAAAAAGAATGATTTTATAGAAGTCAAAATTAATTCCTTTTTTTTTTAATGTTTGGGGAAAGAGAAGAATGGGAAAAGTTATGGGGTTTTGTAATGGAGTTTATTTCTGCATCACACTGGGGAAAGCAAACAGAAGAGAATATAAAGTCTTGGATTGACCAAGTGACATGATAGATAGATAAACTGCCAAAAGAGAGGAAGATAGAAAAGATTGGTAAGATGGACGAAATGTTTGACTTGACCCTGTAAAATGTTAGAGCACATTACAAAGCATCCTACAAAACAGTGAAAGAACCAGGCATCTGACCTTGGCTGGCAGAGAGCAGAGCAGGAGAAAGAAAGTCTGGATGGAAAAAGTGGGCTCAGTCAATACAAAATATTATGACTGTCAGAATATTATTCCTTGTAAATGAAAGTGATGAAGTGAGATTGCAGTAAATGCACAGCACTGCAAAACTACTGGAAGGTTTCCATGGCTTATGCCAACAGAAAATATTCTTTATGATGTAGATCTTGCTGAAAAATGTCATTGTTTTCTGCATCCCCTTCCTCCCTGGGTTTTCATAAAAAGACAGAAAACATTTCTTCATGACAAAATGTTCAATAAAAGAAATTACATGTATATTTAATATGTAAAACCACTACATTGTGAATACTGTAGGATGCTATTAGCCTATTAATCCAAAAGATGGACATAACTGTTGTCATTTTTCCTTTAAATATCCAATCCTACCTATTTCGTTTTTCAAACTTCTACTGTTACAGATATTTTTATAAAAACTACTGCCTTTCTGATCTGTCCACTTATTTTTTTCCCAATTAAGTAATGTTGTAACCTACAAAGAAAGGATCATTTTTAAAAATTATTCTTATCTCTTTCTCTTTTCCTTTTTTATTTTTTTTCCTAAATGTTAAAGGTGGCACCAAAAATCAAAGCACTGATGATGGAGTCAGGTACTACCATGGTTGGATACCAGCCTCAGGGCGACAAAGTCAACTTCTTCCGAATGGTCATCTCAAACCCAGCAGCAACCAAGTCTGACATTGACTTCCTCATTGAGGAAATAGAGAGATTGGGGCAGGAGCTGTAGTACGGTGGTTGAATTATTTATTTCTCTAATTCACTGTTTTCCAGCACTGGCTATGTTTTTAACCCAGTTCTGCAGAACATGTTTCAAGGAAATTCTCTTTGTATACTATCTCTAAACAAAGCAACTATAGCCTAGTGAGACACATGTATTGGTACTTCAAATGACTGAGGGAAAATGTGTTATCTTGAAGTAGAAGTACTATTGACTCTGACATTAGTCTCATTTATTGTAGTCAGCAGGAAATTAGTAAGTACTAAATTAGCAAGTTAAGAACTCTGCACAGTATATATGTACAGTATAAATAAATATATATATAATGATATATATATATATACACACAAAGTGGTTATAAACTTAAATCTAAGCCACAGCATGTTTTCCACTTGAAGACAATTAATTTTTCCTTCAACTAATGATGTGGATAATGTGCTACGGATTTTTCTGCCAGGTAAAAATAGACATATAGAAACATTTCTAAAATGTAGATCCTTAGGAGCTAAAGAAAATGTATAATGATATTAAATCTTATTGTTGGTGCTTCTTTCACATAAAGAACAGCAACCTCTAACAGCACCTTTGAGTAAAATAGTAGTGTTTCCCCTTTAGTGTCACATCAGGGGATAATAGTAGCAGAGTCATTGTAACAGGTATATTATTGATGTATTTTTAGAGGTTTGTGTAGATTGTGTATATTATTGTTAAATGACTTTGTGTAAAAGGATTTAAATGTAATAGTTTTACAGCAAGATAACTGTTGAATTGTAGGTATATGAAATATTTGCTTATTTATATGCAGAGATTTACCATGCTGAAGAGTTGTCTTGTATTTTCTTGCATTTGTAATGTATCCTATTTATATATTATTGAAGTTCTAAATAATGTTTATGGTATTTTCGTGTCTTTGTGAGCCAAAGAAAAAATACAAAAAAATTAGTTGACACTTTCATTTGAATCTTAGTGCCCTTAAAATAACTTACAGATAATTTTACTGAATATAAGGAATTCCAACATTGTGTATAGACTGTCAAATGATGAGATCCCTTTAATCTATTAGAATTCTCATTTTTATTTATTGTAATGTTAGACTGTCTGTTCAGTGTTATGGATGCTTTTCTAGTGAATACTGGTTGCTAATCAAGGCCCCTGTTTTTGACTAATCTCAATGATCGTTTTAACTAAATCCTGTGTTTGCCGCTCATAAAATAAATAAAGCCAAAAGTAATCTCAGAATGTTTAAATACATCTGGCTTGTCACAACGATTTCAACTGGCTAGTCTTGTCAAAGTATAGACACCAGAGTCATCTGCAGCTTGTTGAGTTTTAATTATTAGATAATCAATACTACTGAGTGGAAAACTCCATACTGAAAGCAGAGCAGTGGAACAAAACAAAATTTCAATAATCCTCTGAGTACTGAGTAACTCTTATGGTGATAAATCAAATATGCTAATTTCAGATCTTTTCATACATGATTATATGGCTATCTTCTCTGCAAGTCAGTAATTCATTGTTTTTTCTCCCCTTCTCTTCCCCCCCAAATCAGTAATAAATTATTTCAGAAACATTCAGTGACATGTAGTCATGCTATGAAGTTTTCAGAGCCTCTCTGGACCCCATCAGTTCTGTGGAAGGACAGCTACAGCCAGGAGAGATTTCCATCCTGCAGGTCCCACTGTCTGTCTTCTAAGGATGTTGTCTCACACCTTTGGCTGCATCAGAGCAGGGAGAAGGAAGAAGCTGTCATGGTAAATGCCATATGATATAGTGCAGCCTTTCCAGCTTTGTATAGAACTATCGCTTATCCCTCTTCCATAACCTTCTGTAAAACTTCTTCTTGAAATTATTTGAGTTGAATCTAAAACTTATTATAGATTTTTCACTGCCTTTTACATTTATGACTATGGCTTTCAAAATGTTATCTACATCATTACTTTCATGCCATGAAACCCTCTAGTAATCTCACTAATACAGTAATTCTTTCACTAGGTTATTTTCCTCAAGACAGTGTAGTTGGTTTCTTGCCTTCTTGATCTTAAACCTCAGTCTTCCTAATTATAACACTGATATCTTAACCATGTCTGCAATACTTAAAACATTTCTTGATGTAAACATCCATGCTGTATGACCTGAGACCCGCAGTACAGAAGTAGTCAGTGTGAACATTGACTTGAGTATCAACTTCCATAATATGAAATGCCATTATTTATAGATATCAACTATTCATGAAAACTAGAGGGCCTCTCACTGAGGGCTATTTTTAGAGTACAGAAATATTTGTCTTGAAGAGGAAGTATGTGAGATTTCGATTTGCAGGCTTCTGCCTGAAATCTGGTCTCTGTCACAGTTTTACTTTATTCAAAGGGCAGCTACAGAAGATTGGAAGATTTCCTTAAGTCCTTCCTGTTTATAAGAAACATCATTAACTAGTATAACCAGTGCAACGATGTATAACTGCTGACCTAGCTTCACTAGGGGATTTTATGTCTTAGGTGGGAATTTCTGACTTATTCTACCTCCCTAGTCAAGATATTTCAGCAACAGTAATACTAAAGATCTCAATTTACCCTTAACATTCTAATCTTAATATTTCAACCGCATGGACCTCAAAGCATATAAAAAAGGTAAAGGGAGTCATCCTCATGTAACTGATCATGAAACTATAGGAAAGACTATAATATGGCTTACTGGCATTCATACAGTAAGCCTTGGATAGTCCTCTGATGGAGTCAGAAATCTACCTAGATTTCTTCAGCACATATGCAATGTTTTTCTCACTAAAATTTCTGCTTCTTTTTTTAAATAGTTATCTTGTGTTTTGGAGGTCAAGAGCATCAGAGGTTCTACTTATTGCCATTGATGGTTTGCAGTCAGATGGAAATGATGGAGGTCTTCCTGCCTGTTTCAGAAATGAGACAGTTAACACAGAGATTTTTTTTTTTCTCTAAATACAAGGAGTTTAAATTGATCTTCCTTACCCTTTGCATTTTATCTTGCCTTTCTGCAGTGTTGTGGCTTGACACAGATTGCACCCAAAATTAGGTTTTTGCAAAGATTTTAATTGCATTATCAGACTCTGGAGTGTTCCCCTATTACATGTACCTGCTTTCACAGCACAGGGCTCACATTAATTTCTGGCTTGATTAGGTGAGTTTAACAGAGCAGTTAGTTTCATCAGTGAGAAAACTCACCTATGTTTTCTTCTCAGTAGGTAATTTTCATCTGAGTAATATGTTATAGCATCTCAGACAAAAGCTTACCTGGAATTTGCCTGCTTTTTAATCCATACGCTATTGACTGTGAGAGATCAGGAAGTATGGATATTCAGAATTGTTGATTAATTCAAAGAATTGCAATTCTAGGTGAGTAACTTTGTTTTTCTGAGGTTTAAAATATACTCTAAGGTAGCAATTTTGCCTGTAAAGTCACATGGACAATCACTGCAATTTTGTGTGGGTGAATTCACATCAAAGAAACAACAGGCAAGATCTTAGCTGAACATGTAGCTGCAGTGCTTATTAACTGATGTCACTTACTTGGAAAAGACTGATCATTGGATAAAAATCAACAGCAGCTGTTGATTTTCAATGAGAAAAATGCTGATTACGTTATTAGAAATAGTTAGATTATACCATTCATGACAGACAGACCCAGGGGCCTTGGGAATAAGCCAGGTTGTTAAAGTCATCATTGACTTAATTCATAATCTGTTTTTTGAATGGTAACAAATATGAAGAGATTTTTTAAACAGAATCTCTGTTTTGTGGTGTAGGAAATGTCCAAGTGATAAAGAAGACACACAATGCAGTTTTAATTTTTCAATAAAAGTCAATCCTAAAACTGTCTGATTTGTCTCATAATTTTTGTGAGCTCTTTTATTTCCTTAATAATATGAGACAAAACCCATACAGCATTATCCCACATGTTAAAAATAGTAGGGCAAATGTTAAGGCTACTATTTAGTTTTAATTGTGACGTGAATGTGAGCTTGTACCAGCTTAGGAAGACCAGCCAGCTCTGAACCTTGATTGGTTTGAATATGGCTGTGGAGACATCAGTACAGAAATGTTAAAAAACAGATAATCTAAAAATCTTTCCATGTGGTGTTTTGTATGGTTTCTGAAATCCTCATCCAACTTATATGGAGGACCCAAGAAAGTAAGAACAAACTTTGGAATGGGTAAAAAGAATAAGATCAAACCCTTGTGGTAAAAGACTTGCTGTTTAATCTGTGGCTGTATTTATAAAACTTATTTCTTGCAATGCAGGTCTTACACCCATGAACACTTACCTTTGCCCGCTTGGCAATGCCATCGGTTGATCTCAGTGATTTTTTTATTAAGCATATTTAAATCTGCACACAATCAAAACTAGGATATTTTTATGCAGTTAGAAAATATGCTTGACTGAAAAAGTATTTTTCTCTATGCAAAAAAAAGGCAGGATGTATGTTAAAAAAACCCTCAATGTGTTTTGAATAGTGCTATGTTTCAGCCAGGCACAGTCTGAAAATCACTTGGGGTCTCCTGTGGCCCCTGGTGCAATAACTGTGCCGACAGCAGANTTCAGCACTTCTGTGCTTGTCTGGCAAGAAATGATACAGAGATGGGAAGAGGAGACCTCATGGTCATATGACAGCTCACTGTGGGATCAGTACTACAGGACACTGGGGGCTTTACTGCAAAAGTATTTAAAGTTTGCATAGCAGAAAATCTGTGAGAATTCTCGTCAGATTCAGAGCTCAGTTTCATTGTTCAGCTACTTTTGCGTTAAATATCAAAATGTCTTCTGCAGTAAAAATATTTCATTGAAAGAGAAATAAATGAGAGACTGGCAGCTTTATTTTGCAAGTAAAGTAAATAAGTTTTGTCAGAAAAATTTTGTAAAAGTGTACAAGAGGAACCTAATCTTGCTACCACACAAGTCAATGGGAGAATTGTTGCTGAGTGCATAAATCAGCCCTTTCCATTCTTCAAAATGAAAGAAAATTTCCTAACAAAACAACAGACTTCAACGTAGGAAAAAACACTGGAATTCTAACATTGTCTTTAAAAAGGCTATGCATAATGCAGTAACATCAAACAAATTTGATGTATTTTATAAGATTCAGAGATGCTTTAAAATACATCAGAAACTGAGTTTGAGCATAACAGTTGAAATGTAAAATTTATAAGAATGCCATAACTTTAGGAAAACACATTCTTTTCCTAATTGGACTTGAACAAAACATAATAATTACAAAATGCAAGTCTTTCACTGTGTGAATATAGTATGACTTACAGCTTTTGTGACAAATCTTTTGACATATGATATGTCTTTATCTATCTATGCATGATATATAGTTGATATATATTATGTATAACATTAAAAAGGTGATGTAGAAACTTTGGATTCTAGACTACAGTTAGGGGTAACCTGCCATTCTATTCCGGGAGTTAAAATATCTTTAATTATTTTTTTTATATACCAAATACATTGAAAAATGAAACTACATTTTGAATAAAATTATTTTTTTCACTATATAGACAAAATTCTGGTTAATTACTGCTTTATGTATTATCTATAGAACTGTAATTGATTTTAACAGTAGGTAACAAATTTTATTTTGATTGCTTTTAGGTAGGATGAGCATCTCTCAGATAAGTTTTCTTAAGAACAGTTTTCATCCCAAGTTAAAGAATTTTATGCAGCAAACTAGGCATGAGGAAAACACGTGTTGTAAAGAAACTTAAGTCCATTACTGTAGCATGCAAATACCAGAATGTAAAATACTAAAAATTATGGAAGATAATTGTATCATATGTGAGTGTTAAAGAATGTTCAGCTTAGGTACAGATCATGCACTAAAATGTTAGGACCAGGATGAGACTCTTTGTAGTTAGGTATAGCTTGCTGCTATCAACAGAATTACATCTGCCTGCGTTTCTTCTTTAGTGTTTTACAATTTGCAAATCGTGACATTTATGCTTAAGGTTATACATGAATCAGGAGTACTGCTCACTCAAGAGCTGCAACTATGTTACCAAAGAGGACATGAGAAGATACAAGTACTGACTGAAAGCAAAGGTTAAAAGCAAGGATGCCCTTACAAAATGAAAGGATTTGTGTTTTGTGAGAGAAATTGGAAGAATCAGACTACTGCACAAAGCCAAATTAATATTATGGTTAGAATAAAACATAAGATGCAAGTAGAAGCTTTTCAGTAGACCTAGTAAAAAAAGAAAAAATACTGAATCTCCATTTTAATAGAACTATCTACTGAGGAAATGTGGATCATTTGTGTCATAATGATGATAACAGAAAAATTTTGAAGAAAAAATATCATATAACTTGATTTATTTATGCTATTAGATAATCTGTTCAGCATCTGAATATCATTATTTCAGACTGGATAACTATACTTTATATGTGTATTTGTAAGTGTATTTGTATTTCTTGATATTAACCAGAAGGACACATGCATGTACATTCTCAGTGTGTATCAAGAAAATAATGAAGTTTTGTGTAGGACTTTTCAGGACATCTACAAATATTTTTGAAGTATAACATTGAACAAACATATCACAAAGGAAATAGATTATTCTCCCTTACATTTGAAAGTAAGTAGACAATTTCTGAATGTGCATTTTTAAGTCATATGAAAGTGTACATCTCTAGCTTGCAACAATAAAGTTTTCTTCACTTACAGGACAGCCACAAAACTTTTGAAGTAAAGCTTTATATATCCATCTTTGCAGCATTGCGTATTGCTCATCCTTCAAATGAATAGATCAACAGATCCTTTCAAATATGTGTGTGTAAAGGGTGTACAAGAAAAGCTTCTATGCTAGGCTAACAGACCAATCTTTTACATGTATCGTTGAATGGAAGAATAGATTGGAAGGTTTTCCTAACACAAGGAAACAAAACTAATTCAGACACCCTGACTTTGTTGGGGTTCTCAGGTACAAATGGAAGGGAGAAAAGAGATAAAATGATTGGTGATGGTACACCACAGAAGAGTCACACAGGGCCAATTTCAAAATAGTAAAAATGTCCAGCAGGCAAAAAGCAAATATGCAACACTCTTTAGGCTGAAAAATTTACAAAATGACAAAATATCACAAGAAACCAAGAAATAAGTTGATAACATAATCAATACTAAGTGGCACTCATTGCATATAGTTTGAAATAAGCACCAGCTTACAGTATGTTGTTTTGTAGGAGTACATTTGACATTGCAAAGTATGTGAATATCTACCCACTCCTAACTGCTTATTTATATATTTAACTTTAAATGCATAAGATTTTTCTAAGCAGTGATATTTTTTCATTGCATCCATAGGCACTAGAGTACTTTTTATCATCTACATCACTCAGCAAATGGTGCAAAGAATCACAGAAATGTCAGGATTGGAAGGGACCTTAAAGATCATCTAGTTCCAGCCCCGCTGCCATGGGCAGGGACACTTCCACACTAGAGCAGGTTGCTCAGAGGCCCATCTAGCCTGGCCTTAAAAACTTCCAGGGATGGGGCTTCCACCACCTCTCTGGGCAACCTGTTCCAGTGTCTCACCGCTCTCATGGTGAAGTATGTATGGCTAGGCTTCATGAACGAAGATCCAGGGAGGGCTCCACCCATGCTGCTCATCAGCGCCTTTTCCAAGTGCGCTGATAAAAAGAGGATAGCGGATAGCACCCTCGAGCCTGCACAAGGGATTTTTTTTAGGTGAGACACAACATGCGCAGAGCTGGACCCACCCTTTAGTCCTAAGGTTCATCTGCCAGGGCCTAGCAAGCTTGGACGCTGGCAGCCAAGTCCTTAGGATGCAGGTTTTATTAGAGTGTCCTTCTCTTAGATGGAAGACCTTACAGGGCTAAACGAGCTCCATCTGCCCGGGTTTGGAATCATAGAATCATAGAAT